>WSXT02162127.1:0-10034 GCA_011762715.2 Neuroterus valhalla | reverse complement strand
TTGGGAAATATTTTACATTCTGCAGAGGTTTCAAAGGTTTCCAGAGATTTCATTTGTAAATTTCCACGAAGATTAATAAAGTTTCACAGATATCACAATGATTTCACAACGATTTCCAACGATCTCAGAATATTTTAGGAAATTTTTTACATTCTGCAGAGGTTTCAAAGGTTGGAGGAGTTTTTATATGAGAATTTCCATCAAGATTCATATAGTTTCACAAAGGAAGCGAGGATTTCATAAAGATTTCAAACGATCTCAGAATATTTTGGGAAATATTTTACATTCTGCAGAGGTTTCAAAGGTTTTCAGATATTTCATTCGAGAATTTCAAAAAGATAATTATTATTCCACAGAGATCACAAGGATTTCACAAAGATTTCAGATGATTTCAGAATATTCAAGGATATATTTTACATTCTGCAGAGGGTTCGAAGGTGACGGAAATTCAACAAAGATTTCAAAGGTTTCACAGATTTCAAAATCTTTGAAAAAATATCAAGGATTCATCAAGTTTTACAAAGATTCCGTAAGATTCCAGAATGATCTACATTCTGCAGAGGTTTCAAAGGTTGGAGAGATTCTGTATAAATTTCGAAGAATCCTGAATATTTCCAGAAATACCAAGAGAAAAGGATTTTCCGCAGATTTCAGAGGACTTGATTTCATAGAATTTTCAGCATTTCACAAACATTTCATAAGGTTTCAGGATGTTCAAGTAGATTCTGAATTCTGTAGAGGTTTCGGAAGTTCTCGGAGATTTTATTTGAAAATTTCCACAAAGATTCATGAACACAAAGATTTCATGAAGATTTCAGTCGATTTCAGGTCGACAGCTTTCAGAAATATTTATGGAGTTACACGAAAATTACAAGGATTTCATGAAGATTTCAGAATGTTATAGGAACTGTTCCACATTCTGCAGAGGTTCAAAAAGTTTTAAGAGATTTTATTTGAGAATTCAACATGTGAATCATTTTGAAAATACTTTTGGGTGAAAAGCTTTCACAAAGATTTATCAAGCACCACGAAAATTACAAGGAATTCACACAGATTTTAGAAGACTTTAGAATTAATTAGAAGATGTATTACATTTTACAAAGATTCAGATGGTTACGGGAATTCGGCGAAGATTCCAAAGGTCCTAAAGGTTCCGAAATATTTTTGATAAATATTTAGAGATTCCTCAGAATAACTAGGATTTCACAGAGATTTCATGAGATTTCAGGAGGTTCAAGTAGATGTGCTACATTCTGTAGAGGTTTCAAGGGTTTTCCAAAAATTTCATTCGAGAATTCCACAAAGATTTCTAAAGTTTCACCAAGATCACAACGATTTCACAAAGATTGCAGAACATTCCAGAATGTTTTAGGAGATGATCCAAATTCTGCGGAGGTTTCGGAAGTGGCAAAGATTCTCCAAAGATTTCAAACAGTCCCAAATATTTTGGGGAAGATCAAGAGATTTCACGAAGATTTTGGATATTTCTATCATTTAACAAGGATTTCAGGGATTTTAGTTCGGAAAGATTTCACATAGATCCACAAAGTTCCACGAAAATTAAAAGGATCTCACAAAGATTTCGGAAGACTTTAGAACGATATCAGATACGTCTCATATTTTGCAAAGATTTAGGAGCACACAATAATTTCCGAAGATTTCAAAAGTCTTAAAGATTCTAAAATATTCTGGGGGATATGAAAAAAAAATTCCATAAGGTTTTAGATGTTCAAGTAGATATTCTAAATTCTGCAGAGGATCCAAAGATTGCAAAAATTCTGCAGAGATCTCAAAGAATACGAAATATTTTGGAGGATATCAAGAGATTTCAAGAAGAAGTTTGAGATTCCAATGATTATACGGAGATTCCGGAGATTTCTGGTCGAACGATTGTACAAAGAATTACAAAGCTCCACGGAAGTAACCAGGATTTCACATAGATTTAAGAAGATTTCCGAATACTTTAAAAGATATCTTGCACTTTGCAAAGATTCCAGGGGTTACAATAATTTTACAAAGATTTTACAGGTCTCAAAGATTTCAAAATTATCCGGAAAATATTAAGGGATTAATAAAGATTTCAAAAATCTCAAAAATCTCAAAATTCAAAAATTCCGCAAAGATTTCGACAGATCCCGGAAGATTTCGTTCTAAAATATCTAACATTAGAGAGATTCCAAGAAATTTCATGGAAATCTCAAAATTTCACAAAGTTTGAAAAGATTTCAGAGAATCCACCAAGATTTCTAACTGATTTAAATTGGATTCAATTGAGTTCTTTTATTGGGTTTCAATTCATTCAAAAAAAGTGACTACACATATATGGTGACTTTATTTCAAAAAAGTCTAATAACACTTTTGGCTATCTTTGGAGCAGTCAATCTTTTATGAGGTGTTTTAGTACGAAATGTAGACGACAAAAAAAGCCTATCTTCGATTATAAAAATTGGATTTGAAGAGAAGCAAGCCATAAAGGCTCAGTTTATGGGAAATCGTTATTTAAACAAGGTCTTCAGTAGCAAATACGTATAATGTACTTAGATTGTACATTGGGATTGTTCACAGAAGAAAAAGTCCAAATATCAATTTGCACTTCTAGGTAATGAGGAAAGGCAAAGGGAGATGAATTTGAATAAGAGAGAATTTGTAGAAGGGAGAATAATTGAAGGAAACTGAGTTAAAATTATAGGAGGAAATGAGAAAAAGTGGGGGGACTTCAAGGAGAATGGGGAAAATTCAAGGTGTGTGGAAAATTTGGGAAAGAGTAAGGGTAAGTAGGAGGTGACAGAAGGTAAAAAATTAGGGGAGGAAGTAAATGTGATTAGAAATAAAGAGTAGTGAAGGTAAATTGTTGATGTGAAGAAGAAGGTGAGGAGGAGCAGTTATTGTGAGTGAGAGGGGGAGGGGGGATAAGGTAAGAAGAAGTGATTGGAAGGGGTAACAATTGAGGGTTGATAAGGAAATGAGTGTAAAGTGCTAAATAAGCAGGATAAACGAATGGAAATAGGAGGAAATAAGAAGAAAGTGGGTATGAAGGAGGTTCAATGAGAAAGGAGAAGCAAGGGGAAACAAGGAGAGTTGAGGGCACGTGAGCAAACCTGAGAAAAATTAGGGGAAATCGGTAGAATTGTGGGCAAGTGAGAAAAGTAAGAGTTGATTAATGGAGTGATGTGAGGAGTCGACGATGTGCAGGTGATATGAGACAGAGGCAGGGGAGGGTTGCAGTAAAGGTAACAGGAAATAAGAGAAAGTAGGGGTAAAGTAAGGATATGGAGAAAAGGGTGAGGAGAGTCAGTAATGTACAGTGAGAGGAGGTGGGGAAGGGATAAGGGAAAGATTCGCGGGCTAACAAGCGGAATGAGAAGCAGAGATATGAAATGATGGTAGGAAAAGAAAGGGAGTAATTCATCGGAAGATGACAAAAAGTGAACGTGAATTGAGGATCTGAAGGAGAGTGTAAGGAGAATCAGTTACGCTAAGTGAGGATAGGTACGAGGAATATTGCGCGTATTCGAAGAGGATATGAGGAGTGAGTAAAAGGGATTTTATTGAGGAGAGGAAAGGGATGAGAGGAAGAGTAGTACTGAGTCGGGGATAGTGAAGAATTGTAAGGGAAATTCATCGGAGATGGCGAAAAATAAGGAATATTCAGAACAATGGCGTGAGAAATAATGAATAAGCAGGGTGAATGAGTTCAAATAAGAGGCAGTGAGAAGAAAATGAGTGGGAAGAAGATGGAATGGGAAGGAAGAAGAAGTGAGAGTGTGGATTGTGGAAAAGTAAGAGTTGACGGAGAGAGACTTACCCCTCTTCTTGAGCGGTGAAATGAGGGTAAGTGGTATGAGATGAGGGTAGAAGAAATTCAAAGGTAAATGCAATGTGAAATAAGGTAAGGTAGTGGTAAAATTAGGATATAAAGAATAGGGTGAGGAAGGGCAGTAATAAAAAGTGAGGGGAATTGAGGAAAAGTAAACGGAATGCAGAAAAGGGATGGAAAGAGGTTGGTAAAGTAGGTCCCAATAAGAAAGGGTACGAGAATATTAAAAAATGTAGAATGGTGTAAGAGGGTCTTATTTCTTGCTACTTAGGAAGTAAGAGGAGTTCGGGCAGAGTGACGAGAATTATTGGGTTTCTAAGAGGATAGATGAGGATTGGTGAATAAGAGGGGAAAAAGAAAAGAAATAAAAGGGAACGAGAAGAAAGTGAGCGGCGTAGAGTAGATGGAATAGGAAAGAACGGTAAAAGAGGGGTACTAAGAAGTAAGGCACGTAGTAAAATTCTGAGGAGAGATGAGAAAAAGTATGTCGGAGTGAGGAAAAGTAAATGATGATTGAGAAGATAGATGAGGTGAAGATTCGCAGATAAGCGATCGGAATGAAGACGAGGCATATGAGATAACGGTAGGAGAGGGATAGGGAAGGGTAAATGAATATGAGAAAGAGTATAGTGGGGGATAATGGAGAGTACAAAGAAAAGTCCATCCGCAGTGACTAGGAATAGGAGTCGATCAGAAGAATGGAGTAAGAAGTTATGGATAGGCAAGAGAAATGAGAAGAACTTAGATCATATGGGAAAGGGAATGACATAGGATAAAAACAGGGGAATTTGAAGAGAAGATGCGTTATGAGATAAGGTTAAGTTGGAATAAATTGGTGATATCAAGAAGAAGCTCGGAAGGGCAGTAATGGAAAGTGAGAGGTGGTGAAAGATAGCAGAGGAAATATGGATATAAGATAAGGAGACGTAATTGAAAAAGGTTATAATAAGAGAAGGTAAGGGATATGAGAAAGAGTGAGGTGAGGTAAAGTGAAATAAGGGGAAGAGAGGGAAAGAGAGAGGAATTCAGATGAAGTGTAGAGACATAATGGGCGATCAGTAGAATGAGGTGAGAGGTGATGAATGAGCAGGGTCGATGAGGGAAAATAAGAGGAAATGAGAAAAAGGTAGATGTAGAATAAATGTAATGGGTAATCTTGAGGAGTGATGAGAGACGTCGCAAGTTAGAAGCTGAGATGAGGGGAAATATCATGAGAGAAGGTAGGGAAGATTGAGAAGTCGATGTGAGCAGAAAGGAGGTAAAGTGAAGGTAAAAAGAGAATATGGAGAAGATGGTGGGGCGGTGCAGTATTGAATGTCTGGAAAGGGTGAGGATTAGAGGGAGGGTGGAGAGGGGATAAAAAAACACAAGTGATGGGAGTTTCAAATAGAAAATAGTTAATAGTTAATAGTTTCATATTAGAAGATATGAAGTAGAATGAGGGGAAATAAGAGAAAGAAACATGAGTAGGGAAGTAAGGAGAAGTGAGGAAGCATTGTGAGAATGGATGAAGAGTATTTAACAAGCAAGGGAAATAAAAATAAATAGGGGAAAAAAGGAACAGGTGGGTGTGCATAATATGTAAGAAGGAATGTTGAGAAGTAAGAAAAACAGGGGGAGTTCAGGGCTTGTAAGGGGAACCCCCCAGGGTACAAAGGAAAATTAAGAGATTAGGAAAGAGAGGCAAGGCGTCGCGGGTGATCAGGCAAAATAGAACTGATATTGGATGAAGTACGAAGAGAGCGAGAAGTAGATGTAATAAGAAACAAGGGGATGAGAAAATTAGAAGATATGGGAAGATGTGAGGTAAAGTATGAAGGAATAAGGGAGAGTAAGGGAGATTTGGGGGAAGAGGAGAGATTATTAGAAGACATTGGCAGGAGAGGTAACGGGCACGCATAGGGAATGGAATGAAAATAGGAGGAAATGAGAAAAAAAAGGGGGCAGAGTAGATGTCATAGTAGTATACGAGAATTGAGGGAAACCAGGGGAGACTTAGGGAAACTATAGTGAAGTGATGGAAAGAAAGAGGAGATTAGAAAAGTGTGGTGAGTAGTCGCAGATGAGGATCAAACATGTGAAAAATATATATGAGATAAAGGTATGGAAGGGTGAAAAGCAGGTTCGATGGGAGATGAGGGAAAGTAAGTTTTGATAATAGACGAGGAAGGGTAGTAACAGGCAAGAACGGACAATGAGGTTATGTTCGGAGAAGGTGGAGTAGATATGAGGATAAGATAGTATTAGGGGCGGAAAATGAGAAGACGTAACAGGAAGTAAGGAAAACGGGATTAGGTCAGGATGAGTTAGGGACAGCGAGGCGAAATAAGTGGAAGTAGGGAAAAGTTAGGGAGAATAATAGAAAGTAAGGTTTGAAAAGAGGAGGAAGGTAAGAAGTGAAGTATCAGCAGAGAAACTGATGGGAGGGAAGTTTAAGGAGTAGACGCAATGGAAAATGAAGAAAAGCAAAAGGTAATAAAGGATGAGGAAGGAAAGTAAGGGTGGGTAAGAAGCGAGAGAAAATGGAGAAGAATGAAAAGACGGGAGAGGAAGGGTATTAAGAGAGCAGGAGAAAAGTAGTTTTTTGCGCCCGCTTTGTGCCCGGGCGGAGAATAATAAAACTTCACATGCACAAAAAGACAAACTTTATGTGCACCCCTGAAGCACACTCAAACGATAGTTATAAGAGTACTTCTTTAACAAATCTATAATCTCCAAGTCGCATACTAATTTTTTTCCACTTCTTCTTTTCTTTTTCATTCTACAGCGCGAGAAAAGTCCTCGGATTTTCCACCTAAGCGTGAAGCGCGTGAGAGGATTATTAACATGGCAGTTTATCTTAAATTACTGAAGCAGAGCGCAAAAAGCCTGATAATCTAAATCTTTATCATTCCTGAAAGCAATTTATATTTAAAGTTCTACTGAGGTAATGAGACTTTTTTTTCTGAATAAATCTCAATTTTATATCAAAGACATCAATAAGTTTGTGTTCTTTTTATGTCTCTTAATTTCGTACATAAACAGATAGCTGTTGGTACATACAGTGGGGAATGCTTTTTTGAAAAAAAAATTGTTGACAATTTTTCGGAATGTTTTGTTGGAGGTTATTGAAATATAAATAATTATTACCGTAAATGAATATTTCCGGAAAATGAAATTTACCGAAATTCCCGCTTGACAAAAATAGATAAGACCACTCAATAAAACGTATAAAACAAACCTGTGAAATTTCAGAGAATTTAAATTAACGAAATCATTTAATTCTGAAAATTGTTTAAACAATAAGATTTTGAATCACGAATCTTCCAAATACCAAAGTTCCAAATTCCAGAAATTTGTACTTTATTGATATTCTTATAATTATTGTTATCAGTAGATTATTGAAATCTCCAAAATTCAAGATTCCCAAAAAATACTATGTCAAAAATTTGGGATTTCTGGGAGTTCAAAATTCTCGGAATTTAATAATTTACTTCTGACTTTAAATAATTTCAATTTTCTCAATCAATATTTTTGTCTGTTTAATTTATATTCAGAATATCGAAAAATTGGAACATTTTATTTCCCAGCAAATTTGAATCTTCGTTTTTATATTTTGAGTATTTTTTACTATTGTTTATTCTACTTTCCCTTCAAAATATGTCATTTCTATTCCGCAAACAAATTTTTTCTGATTCTTGAATTTTTTTGAATTTTTGATTTTTGAAAAAGGTGGGGATTCTTGAAAAGTGGTTATCAAATTTTTCCAGATGTTTGTGAGGGCAACAACTTTGTTCAAGTAACTTTTTTGTATCTCAGAGTGGCCGCTTTTTCCGACGAAGAAAATTCCCGGTCAATTCCCAGTCATTTACCGGTCACCGAAAAATCTTCCTGGTCATCAGAAAAGTGGTTTTCAGTAAAGAATAGTTATTGCTTTTAGGCGTTTCAAAACATCTGTTTATTTGATATTACATACAAACAAGGCAATTCTTAACCTAACTCTGGGTTGAAATACTTTAGTTGCCTAATTGAACATCTTGTAATTATTGTTTTCAGAGAAAGCCTTCACACGTTTCTGAAAGCAGCATGAAAATATCATAAAATGTCAGGAAGAATTAAAAAAATTATTGGTTTTGTACCTAACAGAAATATTGAATGTTATTATTATACCATTAAGCCAAATCCCTTTCGGGGTAAGCGTAACTCGTTTTCGCTTTATCATTGTAAACGAATTATTATTGCTTGATTGTAAGTTGTACACTGAGGAAGTCACCAGTCTCCTGCAGGAATCTGTTAGAAATTCTTACAAACTGCTGAAATAAGAGCTATTTGGTTTAGTACGAAAGAATTTAGTTCAATTAGTGAAAAATCCGAAATTAGGAGAAAAACTCCCAACTGTACATCCTAAATTCCTTAGAAGGAACTTTCATTCCCTTAGAATGAATCAGCTTGGGCGGTGAGATTTTCATTCCAATGCTTGGAATGAACTGTGTTTCATTCCAGACTGGAATGAAATGTTAGTCCAAGCGTTGTATTAACATAACGTTGCGTCAAAAGTTGAATCTCATTGTCTTTAAAGTTGAATTTGACTGTCCCAATCAAAAAATATATTTTAAAATGATTTATAAAAATAAGGTAACTGACCAGTACAGATAATGCTAGAGCTTCTTCAAAGCCTTTTGTTAGGCACTGTTAGTTTCGAAAAGCTCCGAAATCCCACTTGTACACCCTGTACAGGTTAGTGACCTAACCTTTACACATTTCATGATCTAATTTGACCAATTTTCTAAAAATAATATTATAATTTCAGGAGAAAACGTTTTCCAAGTATAAGTAGTAAAAAAATATTTTGAAACAGTTTTTTCATTATCTCTGTTAAAAGGCTTTATCGATAGTGTTTGGCCACCTTCAATCATAATATACTATTATTTATATATAAACTATAGTCATGTGTAACAGACACTAAAATCAATTAATTACTTTTTAAAAATTATTCATTATCTTCCATAACTTTCGAGTCTTTCTGTGATTTCAGCGGTTTTCTAAGAAACACACAGAAAAAAGCGGTTATGTTGATCATTTGCCCGCTTGCTTCGTTCATTCCAGTTGGAATGAAAATCCATTCCAAGGTAGGACTGAGACAGTTTCATTCCTAGCTTGGAATGAATTGTTTCATTCTAAGAGAATGGACATTTTTCAATCGTTACATGGAATGAACTTTCATTCTAAAAGAATGAACTTTCATTCCAAGGAATGTAGAGTGGAAGGACCAAAAAATAAGAATTCTCAATGAAACAAGCAATTTAAAAAACTTATTTTCGAGGCAAGTTTTAAGAGTAAATATAAGGTACTCATCCTGGTATACCCATGTAGCTCTGTCGACTAAAGATTTTTCTATATGAAAATTGTCACTTTACAGAAAAGAATATTGAAAACACATTTCTGGTGAAATATTGGGAAAATAAATGCAAATTAGGGGGAGCATTAAGCACAATTGGGTTGGTCCTTTCGAGTCTAACTGTCTACTGAAGACAATTGAAAAATGAGTTTCTGCTCTTGAAAATCATATATGAACCAGCCACAGTTTTATGGGCTTGATTGAAAAGTTAAAAAAAAAATATAGTTAACTGAATTTTCTCATTAATGACGGATTCACAACAAAATAGTGGAATTCTCGAATGGAAAGATGAACTTCCTATCAAGAAGTTGAATTTTCTACCAAAAAGAATTTCGAAATCAAGAAGACGAACCCGGTTTCCCGGTTTCCTGGTCCAGCGGCCACCCTGTATCTCAAGAAAAAATTGCACAAAAAAGAGAAACAATGATTTCTTCTACATATGTCCAAAGGACCGCATACAGCAAATTTTATACTTTCGGGATAATTGGAGGAAAATTTTCAGCACGTCTACAAAAATCCGAAAAATATATTCTTCAAAAAAACGAAGAATTTCTAAAATTATGAAATCCTTCCCTAAAACCGCTGAAATATAGAAACCCCGAAAAAAAATAATTTACGACTGACAGAACTTCCGGAAGTTTATTAAATCAACGGATTTCGAAATTCTCAAAAAAATAAATTGCCAACGAAAAATTTCCAATCGATGAAATACTCGACACGAAAAATCCCCAGAATTTCGAAAATTAAGAAAATGCTTCATCAAAAATATTAATTCAAATACAAAAATTGATCATTTTTATCGATAAGTATTATTTCTCGTGGTTTTTTTATGAATACATC
>WSXT02162116.1:0-10035 GCA_011762715.2 Neuroterus valhalla | reverse complement strand
CTGGGATCCGAATGAGAGGTCCTAGGTTCGGATCCCAGCGGGTCGGGGAAGTCGGTCCTCTCTACACAGAAAGTTGTATTTAATTTCTTGATCAAATAAATTTCCATCTTGTTTTAATAACATAAAAATGTGTTTCAAGGATTTGCTTAGTTAAATCGGTCGGTTCAGTGGTTTGCGTATTTCTTTGTTTGCGTATGTTAAACAGAGTCTTCCATGATAGCTGATTAGGGTAATTAAAGTGAGGATCTTATAATAAAATCCTGTAATTGTGTTTACATTTGTATAGCGGTAAAGCGTATACTTTATGTGAGGAGAGGCTTGATGGACCGTTCTGTAGCTCCCCATAACGTGAGAAGCAAGGGTATTTCACAGAAATGAGGCACCTGATTACGTGAGAGGCAAGGAGACCTCAGGTAAATGAAGCACCCCTATAACGTAATAGGCAAGGAGACCTCAGGTAAATTAAGCACCTCATAAAGTAAGAGGCAAGAGGACCTCACGGGAAGAAATCACCCCATAACGTAATAGGCAAGGAGGCCTCGGATACATAAAGCACCTTATAAAGTGATAGCCAAGGGGACTTCGCGGGAAGAAAACACCACACAACGTGATAGGCAAGGAGAATTCAGGTAAATAAAGCGCCTTATTACGTGAGAGGCAATAGTACCTCATAGTCCAAGAGCTAGCTACATAAAACAGCATCGATAAGGTACACGAGGTTTGAGCTTGTAATCCGGGAGCCCGAAGTTAGTATTAGGTCTACAGATTAATTCGGTGCCATTTTTATTTAACTAAAAAGTTTAATATAAACCATACAAGTTAGATCTAATAATCCAAATAATCGCCGTCGTTTTCTACACATTTGTGCCATTTTTCTGGTAATTTGTGGATTCCTTCACGGTAAAATGATGGTGGTTTTGATCCAATGAATTTGTCGATGCTTTCTCTGACCTCCTCCACTGACCTTAAGTACGTATCTGATAGATGATTTTGAAGGGACCGAAAAACGTGGTAATCTGTTGGAGCCATGTCTGGAGAATGAGCCGCGTGTGGGCGAACTTCCCAGCCCAATAAATTTATAACCTCTTTTGTCGATCTTGCGGTAAATGGCTTTGCATTGCCATGCAACAAGAGCACTTGCCTAGCCCCACTTCCCTTAAACGGTCTTTTCACGTCACTTTCTTTACTCAAACGCTTGAGTTGCTCTTCATATCGTCACCGCATCTTTTTCTAAAGCTGAGGAAATCATATCGGACCCCTCAGCTGCATTTTTTTCAATTCGAATGCAAAAAGAATGCAATGCTTTACATGCTCCTCCTCAAATGACATTGTGTTCGCGAATGATTTTCGAGGTTAAGTTCGCGGGGCTGCAAACAATTATACTGTATTTTAAAGCTTAAGGTTTCTACTCCTTGAAGCCTCCGTAGAGCAGGAAAACAATCGAGATTGAACTGAGTTACGTGATACCAAAATAAAGGCACCGAATTAATTTGTAGACCTAATACACCACCAAGCGCCATCTCTGGCATTCCGCACAGGTCAGATATGGAAATGCCAGCCGGTTTCCTCGGACGGGAAAATGGGTTGAAAAACCTGATATGGTACACAGGTGAAACCTCTTGAAACGAGGGGCCTGAACCTCGAATGAGAGCGATGTAATATCGGTAGGAATTTCGCAAGTCGGAAAACTCTCCCCAGAAGCGACCCAAAGTGCTGGAAAATTTATCCGGAAATTCCGATATGGTACACGTGTGAAATCTTCTGGAAAGTGGGCCAGAACCTCGAATAAGAAATATGTAATATCGACAGAAGTTTTCCAGATCAGGAAACCCTCGCCAGAAGCGATCGAAAGTGCCGGCAAATTCATCGGAAAAACCTCCTCTGGTACACGCGCGAAACTTTTTTCACTAGATTTTTGGGGTCTCAACTGAGAATGGTGTGATTACGCAAGAAGTTCTTTAGATCGGAAAACCTCCGAAAAAAATTAATGAAAATCGACATTTATGTAAAATAAAGTGTTCGCGTTCGACTCGATCCAAGGTTATTTTTGATTGCTCCATTCAAAATATCGGTTTGCGTTACACAAAATTGACAAAAAAAACATTAGGATACGATGAAAACTCGCTGAAATACAATCATTTTTTATTACGTGCGCGATTTTATACCGCTTACTCATTTTCTGCCGATTCGAGCCGCCGCACACTGGGGATATATAAATAATTTCGTTTAAAACCACCTGCAGGGCGCAAATTCAACCAAAGCAAACAAAATTTAGCCAGAAACGTTTGTCAATGAATCTCAAAGAGAATCGCGAAGACAAATTTCTCAAAATAATTAGTTCAAACAATATCATGAACAGTTATTGCTAAATTTACAGCATATTGCAAGGATCATGTGAAACAACATCTTTAACATCGTATGACACATAAAACGGCATAACTTGATCTATGTGGATTCTTGTATTTTTTCCTTTATAATTTATGATTAAGTTGTTGTTATATAGTACTTGAGTTATTGTGCCTGGGCCTTTCCAACTAGGTTCCAATTTGTTCAACATTGTGTTATTTTTCCATTTAACTAGGTTTTATTGAAACACAAAAGGAAACTAGAGTCTGCATAGTAGGTGGGTAACTAGTTTATCATTTCTACTATTTCTTCTCTTTCAATAGGTGTGAACTTAGGGTCTCCAAAGTGCAGTCGTATGATAGTTAGTTTCTTGTTCTTGAAATCCTCCATCAGTTGATTCTTCAGTTGATTCCTTGCTCGATTCTTCAGAGTACTCGCTTATTCTTCTTTCGGGTGATTTGATTCTGACTTTGCGGTCGATTATCTCGTAGCCAGTTATTGTGGCCTTAGGTTTGCCGGACGTTAAAGTATTTAAATCACCCCTTATAGTTGTGCAAAACAATTTTTTATTAGGTAATTCGTCCTCGGATGTGAATATTCCCTTTACTATATTTGTGCCTCCTACAACACTTTTGGGTTTGTCTGAATTGGTAATCGGGAATAACCTCGATAAGCAGTCTGCAGCCTTATTTTCTTTACCTTTGACATACTGAATCTTATACTTGTTTTTCTCTAATCTTAGCCTCCATCTTAATAGACGTGAGCTAGGGTCTTTAACGTTGTGGAGCCAGATCCAGGGTTTGTGATCTGTTTGAATTATAAATTTGTTTCCTAGTAGATATTGGCGAAGTCGTTGATCGCTTATACTATGGCTAACAACACTTTTTCACTGGTAGTGTAGTTTTCTTCTGCCTGGTTTAATGTTCATGATATAAAGAGGCATGGGTGGCCGTCCTGTAACAGTACTGCTGCCAATCCTTGATTGGATGTTTTCCACATTTGTGGCACTTCATTTCCATTTTGCTGGTTGGTGGCATTGGTTGATTTGAGGCTCTCGATGGAGTGTTTGCCTAGAATCTGGGTTGTGTATATGTTGGTCTAAATTCTCTTTTAGGTTGATAACGGTGATCGTGTGTTGGTACTCTCGGTTGACCCTCTTTCAGCCAAGTTTCGATCTCGGTAGCCATGTTCTGTGCTTTTCCGAAATTCGTAGGTTTTTGCGCTTTTGCTTCTAAACCTATTTCTCTTCTCAGGTTCATCAAATATTTCTGAAGACATTCGGTTTCCTCTATTTCAAGGGCAATTCTCCTTCTCATCGGTCCTTTGTGTGAGGATTGAACTGCATATTTGAGTTCGTTCATGACTCCTCTAAACCGAATGCTAAAATTCTGCGTAGTTTCGTACGCTCCTTGTTTACAACTTTCGAGCTTGCTTCTCAAATGACTTACCGAGCCTCATTGTTTAAGGTTTTCCCGTAAGGCTTCATATAAGTCCTCGTAGCTGTTGCTTTCATTGAAGCGAATTGCCCTTCCAGCTTGTTGCTGAATTTTTTTCCGAAAGTATAAAGTCCAGCCGTAGGTCTGGTTGACTGCATTGCTGCTGAATTCTTTCAACTTTCCGAATAAATTCTCTAACTCCGGAATCGTCTTGTCCGTTCAGAGGCTTAATTGCCCTAATTGCGTCAAAAGCCGGGATTATGCCTTCTTATGATATTCCTTCCACTCTTGAAGATTGCCTCCCGCTGTTGCGTATTGGTTCACGCAGGTCGTCATCTTCGCTCGTGGAGTTTCCTCCCTATTCCCTTCTTTCCGCTATTGTAAGCTGCCTCCAGTGGGTGAGCGATGATTCACGCAGGTTTGCTTCTCCTTGCCGCTCCCTTCTTTGAGATTCCTCTCGCTCGTTTACGAAACAGTGCGTTGGGCCAGGCAGGTTTGATGCTTCGACCCCTCCTCTCTCGCTTGGGCATGCGATAGTTCTCGCTCTTCACTCTCTCCCTCGCATTTAACGCCGTGCGATGTTCCAGGCAAGGATCTCCCTTCGTTCCCGTGCAGTTTTTGGTCCGTCCCCTCTTCATTGTCCCTAACCACGTGCGTGCATTCCGTAGCGTTTCCTTCGTTCTCCGTCCCTACTTCTCCTAAAAGTCCTGCGTTCCGTCCTATCCTCGCTATCTCTTCGACTCTTTTTGTGTTCTCGTCGGCGAGGGTTCCCATGTTGACTTTCAGATAGCTAATTTCTGAAAGAATTTTTTCCAGCATCTGTTCCGTAGTCATTGGGTTAGGGGGCTGACTCCTTGCATGGTGCTAGTCTCAGACACAGTAAGAGTGTCGTTTTCCTGGTCCGGTTTACTAAGCTGCTGGAATGCTTGGAAAAAGAACTTCTGGAAAGCCAGTGTGTATTGTGTGTGTCCCTACCTTTGTTTGTGTGTCGGGTGTGTGATCGCGATACAATAATAAGTTTTTTTTGGACTTCGTCCTTCACACTCTAGCTTTATGCAATCGCTCTACTGCAAACACACATGAAGTTTCGAGTCAGTTTTATTTTTATTGAAGGTGGCAGTGCTCCGGGGCACCAGGAGTATACCAACTATCCTAATTTGGTCGCTAAACTTCGCCTTGCCGGTTCTATCTCGAGTAGGCCGAAACTTATCCTTGCCGGTTCTCTCTCGATAGGACGTCCCCGTGCGACGAAGATAAGAAGGACTTAGACCTATAACGACATCGTAGCGTATAACCTTTTGAGTACCTCAAATCTATTTATGCTTACATCAGCGCTCCTTTCGATGAGTTGAGTAGATGACCGTAGACTTCTTTCTCTATCTCTAGAAGCGGACGTTCTGGTAGCGGACGTATCTGCTTCCTGGCTGATGATGTACTGCGTTGTTACTCTATGCTTTCTTCTGTTTCTGAGTCTTATCTTACTGATTAGAGTGCTCTCGGCCTTACAGCGGTATATTGCTTGCCCGAAATGTTTTGAATTTCAGAAAATCTTTCTTACTTTTCGATTTACAAAATCTCCGTAGAGAATTTGGAGTCCTCTTCTTCTCTCTTAAATTCCAGTCGTTTGAGTCTATCCTGGCAGAATCGCCAAAATGTTTCATGGAAAATAATAATTGTTTATATGTATATATTTGAGAACTCAATTGCGGACAGCAATTCAGGACGTCTTTATTGCTCGAAGGCTCCGAGAGAACTGAATATGCGCTGGGGCTAGATACATTGTGCCCACGTATGCTAGTGGCACGTATGGCCCATGGTAAGTAGTGGGGATAAGAAGCAGGCGCTCTTAACAACCAATTCAATTATAAAATATACTGCTTCGGACATATTTTTTCAGTAGAATTATATTTTAGAATTTATTTTGCAGAAAAATTAAAATTAGCAATGATTCATACAAACAGATTGTTATTTAAAAAATGATTGTATTTCAGCGAGTTTTCATCTTATCCTAATGATTTTTTCTTATTTTAAGTAACGCAAACCGATATCTTGAATGGAGCAATTAAAAATAATCTTGGATCGATCCGAACGCAAACGCTTTTCATTTCACATAAATGTCGATTTTCTTCCATTTTTTTCGGAGGTTTCTGATCTGAAGAACTTCTGGCGTTATCACACCACTCTTAGTTTAGACCCCAAAAATCTAGTGTAAAAAGTTTCGCGCGTGTACCAGATGAGGTTTTTCCGATGAATTTTGAGGGAGATTTCACTCGTGTACCATATCGGATTTTCCGAATGAATTTTCTAGCACTTTGGGTCGCTTCTGGCGAGAGTTTTCCGACCTGCAAAATTCCTGGCGATATTGCATCGCTCCTATTTGAGGTTCAGGCCCCCCGTTTCGAAAGGTTTCACTTGTGTACCATATCAGGTTTTTCAATCTATTTTTCTGTCCGGGGAAACCGGCTGGCATTTCCATATCCGGCCTGTGCGGAATGCCAGAAATGGCGTTTGGTATGTACTAACTTCGGGCTCCCGGATTACAAGCTCAAACCTCGTGTACCTCATCGATGCTGTTTCATGTAGCTAGCTCCCCGACTATTATGGGAATGAAGCACCCTATAACGTGAGAGGCAAGGGGGCCTCAGGTTAATACAGCACTCCGGCTGTAGTCCGGTATTTTCAGTTTTGAAAAACAAATATCATCTTTGAATTCAGTGAACCCAAAAACGTTCGGGTATGTTTATTCCAACACGATTATTACATGTTTAGAGGTTTTGACCGGAAATTTGGGATTTTGAACCACTGTGCGACGGCATGTAGGCGCGCTGAAACCACCAAATAAAGGTTCGCGTCAACGGCAAGGTTGCGAAAAGTAGTAGCTAATTTTTTCATATTTGCTAGAAAGAGCTTTACTCGACTGTCAAAAAAATGAAAGCGGTTACTCACGGTTAAAATTGTTCATGCATTTTTTTTTATCAATGACTGCTAGCTGAAAATATAGGATTATACGATAAAGATTTTATAATTATGTTTTTCAACAATATTTTTTTCGAGTTTCCATTTGTTTCATTCAATTACAAAAACTTTTAGAAAGAGATTCCGTCACTGAAAGTGTAAATTGTTTGACTTTTTTATAAATTATACGATATATATATATATATATAACAAACAATTTAATAACGCTTGGAGAGCGTCGCATTTTGCGTTTAGGAAGCACAACTTTAGAGATAGTTAAAGATTCACACTCTCTTTACCTAGGAAATGACGGAACTGTTGCAGAAAAAAAGCATGTTTATGTAGGACTGAAAAAATGATTACTCTACCCAGCACAACTTCCCAAAATATGAAAGTCACTGCTGAACAAATACTGGTGTAACGTAAGCCAAAGATAGTAATGTCCGCAAGTTGGATATCACACCTTCTGGTGCATGCAACTTTTCGTAAGCCTATTGAAATGTTTCTTTATAAAGAGTGCCATGGGTCTGTTTCTTTGTCCTCGGGCTTTTCATAAAACGATATTTTTAGTTCTGGAAGGTCGCCAACTTTTTTTCCACTTTTTAAAAGTTTCTTTTAGGTGGATATCACTTTTTCCTGTATAACACTTCTTTTATAGATGATTATATATTCGACATCAAATTCTGCTTTTCATAGCTGGTATAAGTGCACCGCAATATGTATCCCTGTCGGGAAAACCAAAATTTTCGACAATGAACAATAGTCAGCAATTGTCAGACGTACGTTAGCTAAAACTGATCTACAATATTTCCACACCTCACAGTGGTTTTTAGGGATGCGCATGCGTCACGTTCTTCGCATGACTGCGATTGGCTAATGCTAAATAAATATACTTCGGCATTGGATTACGCACACATTTGCTCATACGTGTCCTCAAAGTTCAAGAAAAAATAAGTCTGCTTTTCTTGTCCTGTAAGCACGACAAGAAGATTCGAACGAATTCTTTGATAAAATTAAAAATTGAAAAATATTTTTCCTTCAGCAACAAATTTGAGGAAAACCATTAGATATCAGCCAGACTTAATGTTTTTTTTTCTATCAGAAGGACTAAAAAATCCTACTTTAAGGAACCCAGAAAAAGTCAAAAACTCTGTTGAACGGAAGTCACCTGCCTCAAGATCAAGACATTCCCAAAGGAATAGCGAAATAAATGACAAGCCTATAATTCTTTATTTGCAATTCTTCTAGTCATATCTTCTCGTTAGGAGGGCATAGGGGTAAGGGACGAATCTACAGAAGAAGAAAAGAGGGGATTTAGTAATTCGCATGAAAAAGAAGAAATTGAAAAAGATGAGCGTAAAATTAGGTATATTTACAAAAAGACAGAGAAAGATTGTATTACAGCTCAGACATAAGGGAATAAATGTAGCGAAGCTGGTGTGTGCATAAGGGACGGAGGCTAATCATTTAAGATTCATCATCAGACAGTAGGACAGCACGAAACACTAATGACAAATAATTGATCGTAGATCAGGCTTGGTCACGCACGGAGCAGACGAGCGAGGACAGTTTATATCATCTATATGGAATATAAGTACAGTTAGAATGTGAGTACAGTCACAGCTTTTCACGGGACTACAACAGTTTAACTATTTGTCAGAAGGTCACGTGAAACTTGATATTCGCGCAGTTCTACGGCGAGAAAATAATTATGGATTTTCAAACTTGCATTACGTTGAGCTCATGTATATTTTATATTTTCTGCCATTACAATTCTCTCTTTGTATTCACCGCGTGCTTCGCAAGTACACGGAGACATATGAGTACAGTAATATTACTGAAAAAACGGATGGTAAAAATTGGTTCAGGTAAAAATCCTGAAGGTAATCTTGGCAAGCAAAAAAAAATGAAGATCGACAAGAAAGAGATGAGAGATCGCTAATTTTTCATTTCGCCCCCACCAATCTTCATTTATGTATTTGCCAAGTAAACTGGAAAAATTTCAAAGCAATCGGGACAAGCACTTTTCAAGTTATCGTGTCAACCAGTTTCAAGAATATGCTTTCGAGAAAAAATCGGTGAAAGATATAAATGGACACTGGTTACCAATAGCACATTTGACGGACAATCCACAATTCCAGCACCATCCATTCATTTTCAGGGCATATCCTTTTCAGACACATTCTTTTTATAATTGAGAACGAAAATATGGAAGAAAAAAAATCGATTTTCCCAAACGTCTTGGGTAGAATACCCCCTTAGAGAACACTAGTTTGTGCCGGACTCACGATTCTCCGTGGCACGTCAAAGCTCTCCCAGAGTGCGAGGCGGGAATCGAACCCACAACCAGAGAGCGTGGGTCCAAAGCTCATGCCTCAGCCCTCACTCCCAACTGACTTCAGCACGCTTCACCTGTATATTATTAAAGTTAATTCTATAACTCCATGGAGAGGCACTAGTAGTTTTTCCGTATCTTGCATTTACGGAAGAATTTCAGGAATGAAATATTTCTCCTTCCTAACAATAAAATTTATTTTTAATATAGGTAGAGGAATTTTAATTTTCAAAAATAATTATTGATAAAAAAGGAAGATCCTTTGACAAGTTTGGTTTAACCGTAAATAACGGATTTCCCACGAAATATTGTCCTGATCATAATTATATTGGTACTGATAATAACAAAGTTTATTTTTTGATCAAGAAAAATACCACAAAAAAGTCATGTTAACTACAATTATGTTTGATTTTCCATAAGAAAAATTGAATTTCCCAAGAACATAATTCAATTTAGGACACATAATCAAATTTAAAAAATTAAGAATGTGATGCTGAAAAAAAAAACAGTTTTAGATGTGTAATTCAAGGAGACTTATTTTTAACAAAGAAAGGTAATATCCGATTGAAATAGATGACTTCAAACAGAATATTGCGATTTTCAACCAAGCAATGGAACGTACAGTTAAGTAGTTAAATGTGCAACTGAATACCATGAGTACTGATCGGAAAACATGAATTTGAAATCAAGCTGTGCCTTGGGACCATAATCGCGAATACTAAGACTTTAACACCTATTGTACACGCCAAGGAAGTGACGGATGTCTCTCACCAAGACCCTCAGACCGTCTCGTCCACGAGCGTAATTCTCGGAAGGCCAAAAACCGGGGGAACTAAGATTGGTAGAGGAGTGTATAACTTTTTAACCCAAAAACGTATTCTCAGCTACAACAATAATAAATATTCAAGTACACAGAAAGAAAAAAAGTCTTGATTCTAGTTCCAAAATAGGCTTGTTTCAAGG
>WSXT02162105.1:0-10035 GCA_011762715.2 Neuroterus valhalla | reverse complement strand
ACCTCGCGCTACGCGCTCGGCTTCATACGTGTTTGATTCAGTTTACAGTGTAATGCATACACAGAATTGCAAATATTTCGAAACTGCAGAAAACCTCCACTTCTATGAAGATTTTTGATTTTTTTTCATTTTTGATAAAATTTTTTTATATTAGGTTTACTTAAGCTCTACTGGCCTTAAGGGACACATTTTCATTACAATTCTAGCCACTGATAATCACATCTTGCATAGTTTGGCCAGCAAATCGAATTTTTCATTGTTTAAAAAGCGTTTTCACGATTAAAAAAAATATATATGTATACGCCGTATTGGGGAAAATTCCATGTTAAACTTTTAAAACTTTTTAAGATGAACAATTTTTCTATGAATTATCTCTTCTTGTCTCTTACTGTTTGGCTTGAAGATATGGAATTTTTCATTTTTGTGTGTTATTACGATGAAAACGAAAACTATTTGTCCTATCGAAAAATAATCAGCAATGAATTTGTAGACTTTTTTGAGATAAACGATTTTTGTTTCTTTCATTTTTTTCATACCTCTCATAGTTTTGCTCAAAAATGGAACTTTCCATTTTCAGTTACATTTTTCTCGATTTAAACAAAGACTATGCATCTTATGAAAAAATGATCTGTATAAAATTTATAGGTCTTCTTAAAATGCATAATTTTTTATTTTAACATTTTTTCGCACCTTGCATAGTTGGAGCGGAAACATACATTTTTTTATTTTTCAAAAAGTGATTTGATGGAGAAAACCAGAACCAGTGGTTAAAAATGGCTGGTTAACGAACTCAACCTTCCTTTTCCGGCCTCGAAAAGTTCATTTTTCATCATTTTTTGTGCGGTCAAACTTGGAATTTTCGATTTTTTGAGAAAATTCGAAAAGTTGTATAAACGATCTTGTACGACTCCCAAGAAGAAACTTTTTTTCCTTTTAACTTTTTTTTTCAATCTCGCGTTATTTGGCTGAAACTTCTAATTTTCGATTCTATTTTTGAATTTTGAAAATGCCACAACTTTTACCATTTTGTTTTTATGAAAAAAATCATGAGCATAAATTGTTTCATTTTTTACCTGCTACAAGGAACCGTACTTACGATTTTTGATTCTTTGAAAAAAAATCTAAAAAAATTTTCAAAATTCTCTTCCTCTTTGATTTTTCATCCAAAATAGCTGGCGAACGAACTCGTCCTTTCTTTTCCGGTTTTAAAAAAATGTGCCAAAGCATGATCGAATATGATCATTCTTTCGAAAGTTATCGAGTTCACAGATTATTTTTCATTTTTTTTGTGCGATCAAGATGGGAATTTTTGATTTTTTGTGAAAATAAAAAAAGTTGTATTCACGATCTCGTAGGGCACCCGTAAAGGAACATTTTTTTTCTCTGACTTTCTTTTCAATCTTGCGTTATTTGGCTAAAAATTCACATTTTCTGTTCAGATTTCTGAATTTTGAGAATGCCAAAACTCTGACAATTTTGTTTTTACTAGGAAAAAACATTAGGATCCATTGTTTGACTTTTACCTTCTATAAGGAACCGTAATTACAATTTTCGAGTCTTGGAAAAAAAGTTTCGAAAAAATCCTAAAAATGTTCCTCCTCTTTCATTTCTCATCCAAAATATCTGGTTAACGAACTCGACCTGTCTTTTTGGTCCCACGAAATGTGTGCCAAAGGGCAATCCAATCCGATCATTCTTTCGAAAGTTAGCGAGTACACGGATTACAGACTACAGAAAGACAGACAGACAGGCAGACAGACGGACACCTTCGTTAAAACCATTTTTCCTGATTCAAGGCGTCTCAAAACGTGGAGATTTCATCAAATCCGCGAAAGTCATTTTTTTACATAAAACCAATACCTTCTCATTCAGAATAAGAATGTAAAAATGAATAAGTGACACACGTATGTGAATGTAGAAAACACATGTGACGTGAAATGGATGATAGCATCAAGACAACGAAACATGACGCTATCCATCGGTTGCTTACCCAACCTAGATAATTAGAAATGTTGCAGTGTCGGTCAATAACCTAGCTTGCACCGTCATCGGTGGAACCTAATAGGATTTACAAACAATTATACCTCTTTGTCTCATAATAAATTTTTGATTTTCAATAAAAATATTGAGGTCATTATTCGAGATAAAAGATATCTTACTCATTAGGATGGACCATATTACACACAGTATACGAAATTTCCGATGCTTAGTTTAAAGTTCCTAGTGGGCACAAAATATACGGACGTAAATGGAACGTTATAAGAACGTTGTTGGAAGAACAGGTCAAGATACGTTTCTAGAACGTTCCAAGAAACATCCTAATTCAGGCCAAATAACGTTCAAAAACGTCGAATGTTCCAAAACGTTTTAGGACGTACGTGGAATGTTGCACGTTCTTGGAGCGTTATTTGGTCTGACTTCAGACGTTTTTTGGACGTCCCAAAAACGTTGCAGCTGTTTGTGCCCACTGGGTTCGCATCAAAACTGTCGTGAGAAATCTATTTAGGGAAGTTGTGGCCATCCGTTCAGACTTTTAAAAGAAACTGGGCGGAAACGGTAGCAGAAAATATATCTAATATTTTTTCACAAACGGAACTTTTCCTTTTCGTCTCGCCTTCTTCCTGTCTTTCTTCCTAGCGTGTATTCAGGAAATTGAAACGACCGACGTATATTTCAAAGCAAGACGTTTCATTCCAACGATCGTTTCCGATTCTCATGCTTGTGAAACTAAAAGTATATTTTACGTTATAGCCTCGGAAAATTGTTTACTTATTCTAGAAAGGAGGAATCGGTTTGGTTATTTTTTCTAGATTGGAAATCAGAATCGGGAACTCGAAGGTGTTCTTCAGTGTCCTAGGTATTAAGGATTTGGATTAATTATTTCAGACTTCCAATGGGGAGTATACAAATTTTTATTGCAAATTATTATTTCACGAAAAATATCTTGAAACATCTTTACAATAATAATGTAATATTATAAGGAACTTTTTATTTATAAGCTTTCCTCGAATAGTTGGTTTGACAAAATCTTTTTTATTGAAACGATATTCATTTATTCAGAGTGGCCCAGTAGACCAGAAAATGACAATAATTTTTTTACCATAAGGGGAAAATCCTTTTCAATCACTTATCATGGATTACCGTAAATAGCTTCATATCACATGAAATTATGCAATACTGATGATTTCGAGTTGATATTCTCCTGAATGTGAATAGAGCAATTTGTAACATTTTCAAGTATAGAATCATCAAGTTTACAATTCTTGATTCTGAAATCCTTTACTCTGGAACGGAATCGTTTAGAACTCTACATTTCGAAATTTTTCAAAGTTAAAGTATTCCAAACTGGCAGGATGCAACTTCTGAAAGGAAAATGTTCAATTCTGAAATCTAAAATTTCAATTCATTCATTTCATGATTTTCATATGATAACTGAACCACGATTGGACCATCAATTATTCAAAACGACATAAATAAAGGAGATTTCTTTCTTAACGAATTCAGCTTTTATGAGGAACGTGAAACTTGGAAGAAATGTCAATGCTACTTAGTTCCAAACAATGTTTTGATTCATTTAGTTTAAAATATATTTAATTCGCAGGTCTTCAACGTTGAGCGTTTTTATTTTAAAATTATAAAAGTTCTAAATGTGCTGTGTTTAATTTATGGAATGTTGAAGTTTGAAATTGCGATTTTTGAAATACCCCATAGGGGTTTACATTTTCAATAACCTGAACTGGACGGTTTATAATTGAAAAGCGTCACATTTTCAGATTCATGATTTCAAAATGAAAAATATTGAAGCCTTCTTTTGGTACAGACAATCTGTCACAAAAGAAGGCCGTTCTTGGAAAAAAATACCATAAAACTTTTTTTGCGGGAATCGCTACAAGAGCATTCAAAAAGCTTAATCGGAAAAATGCGGAATCGTACAGGGCGGGTTCATGAGAAAACTCAAAAAGTTTTTGGATTTGATATATCTCGGAAATGGTAGGTTTTTGGGGAAATTTGTAAGGACAAAAAATATTGAGGGCGATGTTTTCTTCAACTTTTCTATTTGGGTCGACGAGCTGCAATAAAAAATGCAATTGATAGGTGGCGCTAAAGTACAAAAAAAAACAGCAAAAAAAGAAGTAAACATTACTATGCGAATTTCATTGATGTTCTCAAATAACTGTTTAGTTTTGTAACAAAATACAAATTGGCATGGACAAAGCATTTTTTCTTTTCACGAAACCAAGATTCTATGAAATAATAAACACTCACACGTATTTTCCATGTTGCACGCTCAACAACAATTATTAGCATTATTAGCATTAATTATTAGCATTAATTCATAATAACAATTTATCATAATTAGGAATAATTTGAAGTCCTACTCACAAAAAAAATATTGATTCAGTCTGAAGTAATGAATTATTATGGTCCCACACAAAAATCTCTCTCGCTCGGAAACAATGGGAAATCTACGGCGACTTGTTTGTCGCGCTATAACTTGTGAACGGTAAGTCAGACAAGAAAAGTTTTCGTATAAATTATGTAGGTTTATTTGAGCCGAACAACTTTTTCATTGATAACTTTGCGATTAAATCTTTTTTCTGAGCCAAAAAGCGAGAAAACGCTTTTTTTTTGGTACTCTAACGCCATTTATTAATTGCAATTTTCATGCAGCATGTCAACGCAACAGAAAAAGTTGTAGAAAACTTTGCCCCCAACATGTTTTTTTCTTACAAATTTTCACAGAAACCTACAGTTTCCGAGATTGTTGCTGAGCGTGCAACATGGAAAATGCGTGTTAGTGTTTATTATTTCATAGAATCTTGACTTCGTGAAAAGAAAAAATGTTTTGTCCATGCCAATTTGTATTTTGTTACAAAACCAAACAGTTATTTGATAATATCAATGAAATGTGCATAGTATTGTTTACTTCGTTTTTTGCTGTTTTTTGTACTTTAGCGCCATTTATCAATTGCATTTTTTATTGCAGCATGTCGACCCAGGAATGAAAGTTGTAGGAAACATTGCCCCCAACATGTTTTGTCCTTACAAATTTTCCCGGAAACCTACAATTTCCGAGATATATCAAATCCAAAAACTTTTGGAGTTTCCTCAAAAACCCGCCCCTGAACGATCCCGCATTTTTCAGGTTGAGCTTTTTCGATTCTCTTCTAGCGATTTCCGCAAAAAATTTTTTGTGGTATTTTTTCCACAAAATTTGACATATTGACTGTACTATTTGATTATGGCTTATTTGTAAGCATGATTGAATTCAAAATGCCTGAATTAAAGATATCTCAGATTTTGTATTTTCATTATTTAAAAATCAGAAGAGTTTCACTCCCGGTTATTTAATTGAACATTTTATATCTAATGACCAGGACGAATTGCTGCAAGCCTAGAAATAACTGGCAATTTGGTAAACAATTCAAGCAGGCACCCTGATTCATGTCGCTCTTTATCACTGTAAATGTTCCAAAAGTTGGTAAAAATATGTATAAGTAAGGACAGGCTTGTGAAAATAGGAACAAATTCGAAGAAGTTCAAAAACTTGTTGCCCAACAACTTTCAGGAAGGAACATACACTTTTGTGGAAAGATGGGTGTATTGTACGGAGTCGTAAGATTGGTCGCTCACCCCGTCACCAATAAGTTTTTCGAACATCCGTGAGCATTTCAGCTAGAGATTCTCCTTCGTGTAACTTTTGCGACTTGTTGCCCGCCAAGTTTTCTACAGCAAGAACACGCTCTGCTGGTGGAAAGTATTTCACAGTGACAGTAAAATTGCCCATTCGGTTCGTTCCAAATAGTTCTTGAAATATCCCCAAACGGTCCATCTGTTCCGTGAGCTCGGACAATAAACTAAATAAACGACCTTCTTAACTTGTTGCCCATTTCAGCCTAACGTACCTCAATAAACCAGTTTACGCTTAAACTGCTGTTCTTCTTTCAAAATAAAATATATCATGAGAAATACTATTCCTGAATACTCAAAGAAGAAGCTGGATAAGGAAAGGGTTCCGAAATGAAAAATTACCTAGACACGATAGTCCAGTAAAATTTGGGTTTGATTATGCAATTAGAGTGGGAAAGACGGAATTTTGTGTGGGTGTTAGGTGGTCGATGGTGAGTCTGAATCCAAAAATGCGACCTCCTACCCCTTGTGGAAAAGCTGCTATTTTCATTTTGAGAGATGAATTTGTTTATTGGATTTTATGACGTTAATGCACTTTTTATCGCAAAAAGTGTAATGACTTTTTTTACGGAAGATAAAATTCTCTACAAATTTGTATTCATGCAATTTTTCGATATTTGCAATAGTTAATTAACTACGGGTAAGTAACTGAGGAAGAGGGGGATGAAAAATCCTGAATTTTGGAATAACTCCCTTTCTTTAATCGCAATCCAAAAATCGTCTGAACAAGAGTTGTAGCGGTTAAAATTATGAAAATTTTCATAATAATAACTCATCGATCGGACTAATAATGCTCATGCAATAGCGCGTCAAAGTCATTAGGTCGCGCGCTGCGGGGCTGTTGATACAAATTTACGCGCTCGATTGAGCGTAGGTTCGTTTACTATTTAATTCTACTTAAAAAATTAATTGATAATTTATGATTCGCATAAGTTTTAATCTAAAAATAAGTGCAAAAGTTCACCGGAAATCCAGTTTTACCAATTTCGCGGAAATTTCTACCGTACAGAAAAAAGGCTCAAAATTTTTTTTAACTGATGCAACTCGGTGAGTTTTGATTATGAAAATATGATTGGATTTGAAAACAAGAAAATTTGAAAAATATGAGAATGTTACATTTATTGTTACTAGGAAAATGTAGATCCCCGGAAAATATAATTTTGCATGTTGGAACCCCCACAATTGGACATTTTAGAATTCCAAATCCCTGAAACCGAAAATCCTGAGATCGAACAGATCTGATGGTTTGAAATCTTCTCCATTTTTGTTGAGGTTAGTAAATTTTGAATATTACTGGAATTTTGAATAAGGACGTTAATTCTTAAAATTCGAATTTCCGATGATTTAATTTTTGAATTTCAAAATCTCTTAGATCGGAGATTCTAGAATTCAAAATATTCCAATCAGAAAATTTTGAGATCGAGAAGTTGCAATGTTCTGAAAACTTTAAATCCTTTTTTGAAGACTGGAAAAATTTGAAAATATCAGAATGTATCAGGATGGAAAATAATCGAAATGTTCAATCAAAACGTAAATGTTAAAGTATTAATTTAATATGGTAATTTTATCGATTACTGATCCGGGAATTATTTTAGAGAAATGAGAAAACATCTGCCACTATCCGGATTTGAACCGAGATTCGTCACTATACATGAGTGGGGCGTCAACCAACTACGCTACCGGACATACGGCAGACATTCTCTCATTTCTTGTACTTCCACAGGAGGACTCGAATCTGCGTCTCTTTCGTCTTGTGTGATTTTTAGACTTGTTAGTCTAGTCTGAATTAATAATCGAATCTGATTTATAATTTCAATAAAAGATGTTTTTTGACCAGGGTAATTAATATATTAATTTAAGATGGTAATTTTACCGATTACTGATCCTGGAATTATTTTAGAGAAATGATAAAAAATCTGCCCTGCCGTGTGCCCCAGTAGCGTAATTGTTTAACGCCCCACTCATGTATAGTGGCAAATCCCGGTTCAAATCCGAGCCGTGGCAGATTTTTTCTCATTTCTCTGAAATAATTCCCGATGCAGTAATCGATAAAATTACCATCTTAAAATATTAATTACCCTGGTCGAAAAAATAACATCTTCCATTCTAAATTGTAAATGTTGAATTTCAAATTTCCGATAATCTTTTTTTTTTGAATTCCAGGATCTTCAAAGTTGGAGATACTACAACTCCAAATCTCCTGTTCCGAAAATGTTCAGATCAAACAGAATTAATGGTCTAAAAACCTTTCAATTCTTTTGTGAAGACTGGGAAAATTAGAAAATATTGAAATGTAAAAAGCAATAATAATATTATTAATTCAGATTTCCAAAAATTCAATTTCTTCATGTTAAAATACCCAAAATTGGAGATTCGGAAATTAGGAAAAAATCGGTATTAAAAATTGAATCGCAATTTCTGGTGTAATTTCTGGAATAACGCCAATCGATGAGTTATAATTATGAAAATTTTTATAATTTTCAACCGCTACAACTTTTTAGGGACGATTTTTGGATCGCGATGAAAAAAGGTAGTTATTCAAAAATTCAGGATTTTTCATCCCCCTCTTCCTCATTTACTTACCTGTAGTTAAATAACTATTGCAAACATCGAAAAATTGCATGAATGCAAATTTGTAGAGAATTTTATCGTCCGTGAAGTAGGTTCTACAATTTTTTAGATAAGAAGTGTATCAGCGTTATGAAATCCAAAAACAAAATTCATTCCTTAAAATCAAAATGTCGACTTTTCCACAAGGGGTAGGAGGTCGCATTTTTGTATTTAGACTCGCCATTGACTACCTCACAAAATTCCGTCTTTCCCGCTTTGATTGCATAATTCATTACATAATTCAAATTTGAATACTTTCAACTTAAAATGTTTTCAAATTTATATTTACACAAGCTTTCGAAATTGAGCAGTTTAACATTTGAAAAAATTTCAAAGCTGTTTCGCATTTACTCTAATCGGAGTATCAATAAAAAAATATTTCACGATTTCAGTAATATATCAGTACTCGAAATATAAAGGTCAAAATTCATGTTAAAAAACATTTCTAATACAAGTTATAATAACAGAATTTGTTGTAGTTCTATAATTAATAACGCGATATAACGGTCTCCCGTTATAGCTCGAATGGCTCTGACTATTTCGAAATTGTTGCTTTTAACTTCAGCAGTTTACATGACTGCGACGAACTCCGTACCCAACCTCGTAACTTTAGATACAATTTCCCTTCTTTTTAACTCACATTTTATTTTTTACTCCCAGAAGACTTAGCCGAGATTAAAAATTTTCTCCTTTTCACATAAATTCTTTACTTTTATGCTGAGGTCGCTAACCAAGATAGTTCCAGTAGTAAGAGCCTTCATGGTAAGACATCGCGCAGGGTAGTTGCTAGAAAAAAGGAAAAGTTTTCCTACAAGTTGAAACTCCGACTAACGAACTCCGTGCAGCATTTAGTTTCCTTGTCCCGGAAGATATTCTTGGAATATAGGTAGCAACATAATCGTAACTGGATAATGAGATCCCTTGGTTCTATGGCCGCTATGGGATTTTAAGTGACATGGAAAATGGAAGTAGTTGAGGCGCAGAATGAGAGAGGCAAAATGCAGAAGGGGTATCGACCAAAGCGACTTGACTTGACTCTTCTTACATCCGCCCACACACCTGGGACGAAGAGATCGTACGACAAGCTGGTCTTCTGAAATTTTCAACTTGTGCTTTCTGGAGAAGATACTGTACACGGCTCGAGACAGACTCTTCTGAGGGTGAATATTTCAAGCTCGAGTGCCGTCTACAATGCTCGACTGCTTCTTCTTCGGTAAATTTGCATCGATCTTAGATCGTATGTTGGAGAATATTGGTAAATATTGGGAAAATGGGGGTTGTTACGGACCTACTAGTTGCAGGCTATAACGAGGGCTTCACGTTTCACTACTTCTCGATAAAAACTTATATTTTCCCCGTTAGAGATAAAGATAGACATTTTTGTATTCCATAATGATTCGAGTCTGTAATCTTTTATGCTTTTATACCAATTTATTCTATTTCTATCCTTTTTTATTGAACGAAAAAGATGAAATATCTATTTGTGCACAAGTGCGCAAAAAAGGTGATTCCCGACGAGTGTGAACTTGCAGCATGAGTCAAAAGTTCGAAGCACAAGCCGCAGGTTAGAGTAGGGTAACTGTTAGAGCTGAGTATTAGGATCGAATATGGTGGACTACACGGAAAAAAAAGTCCTGGAAATTTTCCTTGACCGAGCCTGTGACTTTAGGATAGGTCTAAAAGTGATTGAAATTTTGAAAATATTGTATTTAGAAAATTAGGAAAATAATGCTT
>WSXT02162094.1:0-10035 GCA_011762715.2 Neuroterus valhalla | reverse complement strand
TGCGTATCAGAAATATGACACTCTGTTTTTAACGCGCCAACGTACGTGACTGTGAATGTAGCGTTAGAAGATACGCGCGTATGTTTATGCTGTTCCGAGAAGCGACAGTATGATTAGGAGGCGTCGATTTGTTGTGCTCATTAACAATCCAACTATTCCATCCTTAATTGAATGTTGAACTCTTTCCCAGATGCCCCTGTACTGATTTTGATTACATCTGAGAATATTTCGATTTTTGTTGAAATTTGTAAATCTAACTTGGCTGGTTCATTAGGTCTTGCTGGCGAGTAAATATGTAATCCTTTCTCCATTGTGTGTTTAAATCGCGTCATAGGAGGAAATTTATAATGTTTTCAAGAATTTCGTGAAACTCTGTATCCTTGAGGCAGAGGCCATGTCAAAGAATGACGTATTTAATCGTTGGTAAGAGAATACAATCCTTGAATGTATAAAAGCTCGTTACACGCAAGAAATTTTTCTCTTCAATTCCTTCGTGACAAAACCGTTTAGAATAATTCAGAATCAGTTCATCTCGAGTCGGATACAAGTGATTGAACTTCGTCTTGCATCAAAGATGGCGTGTGCAAAACTAATACCTGTTTTTATATTTGCTATACAGTTGATCCTAAATGTGGCACCAGCATCAATTAACGATCCAAGGACCTTACCAATTTTCTCAACAAAAACATGGCAAAGAATTACTGGTCGCCGTGTTGACAACAAATACAGCTTTGGACTGGTGGTTTTTGGGGGAGAAACACTAATTCGAGAGATCGAAGTGGTTATACTGCGCGAAGGCCAGAATCCGTTCAGGAAAGATCTTGGCGACGGTCGATTTGAATGCTCTGGTAATTTCAAAACCCGTAATGGGAAAAGAATCTATCGCGTTGAAGCTGAAAGTAAATTGAAAGATTACGAAGGTCTACAAGAAAAAGTTCATTTAACGGGTGTTTCTCCTAACTGGCAAGATGTTACTCTTACATTCGAGAGTGCACGGAACAAGCCAGTTGATTATACCGTGAGGTTGTATGGGGAACCTGAGTTTTCCCATTCAACTGGAAGAACTGTAGAATGGTGATGTGCCATTTATGGTTGTATATTTCAAAGTTTGATAATGTTTATTTTTTGCTAAACGATATTCGATTGTAATGGAACAACTCAACGAGAGCATTAATAAAACAAACAAACAAACTTTGGTTTATGGTGAAATTATTTTCTTCCTCTCATTCATTTTAATATTGATGCCTACTGTTACTCCCTAAATTCTGTCAAAGTTTACGTACAAATGGAGAATCATGAACTCCTGGTATATGAACGTATTCATCACGCCTTAAAGAAGAGGGAACAGGATGCTTTTCCACGAGAATAAGGGAATATTATTCAAACATGAGATAAAATGCTCGAGATTCAAGGTGAAACGTATTGCACTTTTCAGAAAAAATAAAAAAGTTTCGAACGAGAAAGATTCATTTTTACCAGAACAGATTCCTTCTTGAACGGAAATAATGAGTTTTCGAGCAGAAAAGTTAAATCTTCTGCGAAGCAGTTGATTTAGAACCCAAAAATATAATGTATGCGTCATGGTGACTTTCCAAACATATATTTAGATTCACAACCAAAGGAGATAGATTGTTATCCAAATGTTATTGGTTTCAAATAGAGAAGATCAATTGTCTACCCTGAAACTTCTTGGCTCCTTCCTAATAGCTGAATTGTCAAATTGCAAGAGCGAATTCTTTTCGAAGCAGTTTAATTTTCAATATTAAAGGATGGACTTTTTACCTAAAAGATGAATGCTGAGATAAAGAGGTGAACTTTCAAAAAAATTATCGAATAAGACAAGATAGTCCATTTTTCACAGAAAGATTTGTTGATTACCTTACATGGAGCACAAAACCCAACTTGAGTTGATAATTTTCATTCAATAAGATATATTTTTATGAAAAAGTATTATAAGTTGACCTTTCAACCAAAAGAAGATTTTCATTCTTAATCAAGAAATGCAAGCGGTTAAAGTTTAGTTAAAACTTGAATTTTCTGGTATTCTCCATATTACATCCTCATTCTGAATGTCTTTCTGTAGCCTGTAGTCTGTGAACTCGATAACTTTCGAAAGAATCATTGTATTCGATCGTGCTTTGGCATCCACTTTGAGGGAACAGAAATACAAGTTGTGTTCAGTAGCCAGCTGCTCTGGATCAAAAGAAAACAGGGGGAGCATTTTGGGAATTTTTTCGGACTTTTCCTCTAAGACTCAAAAATTGTAAGTACAATTTCTTGTAGCACGTGAAAAGTGGAACAGTTTTTCCGCATGATGTTTTCTAATGAAAACGTCAGAGTTTTGGCATTTTCAGAATTCAAAAATAGAAAACAAAACGAGAAGTGTTAGCCAAATGACGGAAAATTGAAAAAAAGTCAGAAGGGAAAAGAGGTTCCTTCTCGGGAGCCGCACAAGGTCGTTAATACACTTTTCTAAATTTTATCCAAGAATCGTCAATTCTATTTTCGATCGCACAAAAAATAATGAAAAATAATCTGTGAACTCGATAACTTGTGAAAGAAATATCATATTGGATTGTGCGTTGGCACAATTTTTTAAGGTCGCGAAAGAAAGGACAAGTTCGTTAACAAGCAATTTTTGACCAATGGTTCTGGTTTTATCCATCAAAATCGCTTTTCGAAAAATCAAAAATGGATGTTTCAGCTTCAACTATACAAGGTTCGAAAAAATGTTAGAAACGAAAATGATTTATTTTAAAAAGACCTATAAATTTTATATGTAACATTTTTTTCATAAGATGCAATGTTTTTGTTTAAATCGTGAAAAATGTTAACAGAAATGAAAGATTCCATTTTTGAGCAAAACTGTGCGAGATCTGAAAAAAATGAGAAGAACGAAAATTGTTCATCTTCGAAATTTCTACAAGTTTCAAATGAAATTTTTTTCAATACGGCGTATATTTTTCTTCTAATCGTAAAAACACTTTTTGAACAATGAAATTTTCAATTTGCTAGCCAAACTACGCGAGGTGTAAATACCAGTGGCGATTATTGTAATGAAAATGTGTTCTTCGAGGCCAGTAAAGCCTTAAGTGAACCCTATTAAACAAATTTTTTGCAAATAATAATTTCTTACAGTGAGGCGCGATTCCCAACTTGATTTTTTATTCATTTTCTTGAATGATTTTTCTTTTCATTCCAGCTTTGTCACCTCAAGATGCATGCATTTTTTAATTATTTCCATGAGTTTGTTACAGGAACTGAGGGATATCATCTTCTCCATAGATATCACACAAACCTTGAGTTAAATGTTTAATAATCGCCTCATCGTTTATCAATGAAGAAATAAAAGAAGGAAACAAAACTCCGACTCCCAAATTTTTTCTTCAAATAATAAGAGATATGACTCTAATGTTGTAACAATAGGAGTAAATGTGTCAGTCGCAGATGAGTGGTAGAAAATTATTCGTTCGATTGTTGAAACTGAACAACAATTAGCTTTGTAAAACACTCGATTACATTTCAGTGGGTATGGAATAAAAAAATTGTTATTGAATCAGGAAATATAACGAACAAGAAAGAACAAAAAAGAAATCGATTGTGTAAGATTCTTCACTTGATGAAAAAAATTATAAGAGGCAGTATTACGAAATATCTTATTGGGCTACGTAATCTACACCAACATTACCACAGAATAAAAAAATCGAAAAATATTGACACACTCAGTCTCCTCAAGCTCACGTTATTTATTCTCAAGAAAATAGCACATAATGTTATGTGAATATCGAACAGCTTGAAAATTTTACTCATCTATCAGTAACTGGATTCAGTAATCAATTATTCAATATTTCTATATATTCTTCTCGAAAAAATTGTATGAGAGGGAATATGTAATAGGGTTGCTCAACCACTATAGAAAAAGAAACCAATAGTTTCTGAATAATATAGTCAGAAATTGATCTTTACGAAATGCCTTAAGATAAGGAAACAAGATCTAAGTGATCTAGTTTTATAAACCATCACTGTCGGAAATAATTTATAAGTGCGTTTGGCAAGAACACTATGAAGAATCACTACTGGCCTTGAACAACGATAACTTGGTCGAAGTGGTGATGGGACATCAAATTAAAACAGTCAATGTTTAGAACATCGATATATGATGCAACAATACAACAATGGCCTTCTAGAAAAATATCGATACTGGATAGTGGTTTAATGTTGGTATTGGCTTAATAAAAATAGTTTGTGACAGCAGTGCTATCTTACTGAATAATGTGGAAAAAAGGATTTCGATAAAATATGATATGCAATTATTGTTTCAAACACAAACATCATTTGCCTAAGAAAGAGTTTAAACAGGTAGAGGAAATAACTTCTCACAAAAATACTTATTGCTTCTCATCTTTTCAGATAAATACACGCATAACTGTTCTTTTCAGGTAGAAGATCTACGAGTCACGGAAAAAAATGCAAAAAAACGATATAAAATTCAATTCCACCTGAGCAAGTCGTGTAGCAGTCTTTACTTTTTTTTCGCATTTCGCTCTTGACTCAAGTCGGCGAGATCGTGCTTGGTTGCAAGTTGCACTCCTTCTTCAGAAATCTACATTTTAGTCCGGGCACTAGAGAGGGGTCGCCGTATGCACTTCGATGTCCAGTCAGAGACTTCGTTTATGTTACTGACGTAACTATTATTAAGTACCTGCGTTTCTTCAATACGTTGGTTCAGTTAGAAGGAACGTACGTGCCCAAATTGTAGCTATCTAATTGTAGCTATGTAGTTCTGGCTCGCTTCACACGCTCGAAAACCCGTGGTTTTCAGGCATGTGTTGAAGAAAGTTGTAATAGTAACTTGTGTCGATGGCGGGTCTATTAATTTCTATGAACAGCATGTCAATCCAACGCCGAGAGAAATTCTACGCATAAAGTTTTTAGCTTTCCTGTGTCGTATGTGTATACACATTCCTGGTATTTCTATAAAAATTTGATAAAGACCCCTTTGTGATTAAATCTTTCTTGCGCAACACCTCTAAGTACTAAAAGCAAGGAAAAATTTGACCTGATGTCGACACAGGAACTAACATTAAGGTATTGACGCAGTAGCTTAAATTTATCAATAATAATTATTGTAATGTTGTTAACGATAAATAGCGTTAGGAGTATTGTAATCAAGGATTAGAGAGCAAACAGTCGACCAGTTGAGTAGCAAGGGTGGAAATATTTAAATATTCGTTAATAAAGTCACTGCGGCGTGAAATAATAAAATAGAAATATGATGGATTTTAAACTGCGCGCTCTGTCTCTTAGTGCGTGGTAAAAGAACCATGGCCTAGAAGCCGCATATATGTGCTCAGAGCAACCTGAGGCCTTGTTTTACTTCGGCAAATCAAAGAGGTTTTCCATTTGAAGGAGGTGAAAGAATTTTTACGTGCATGGTTAGACGCGCCTAAACATGCATTTCACACGCAATAACTCAATCACTTACATAGGCTGGCCAGCACACTCTAGATTCATTCTCACACTTACACACTATACTTGCATGTTTGAGGTTTGCTGTCTGACCGTGGCCGGTAGGCTGCGAGACAGAGCCGCGCGATTAAGATGTACACGAAAATCAATGTGACAAGAAATCAGGAAGCTAGGAGGGGATAGAGATACGTCGAAAAAATAAAACCAAGTGTGTGTCAAGGGTCTGGGCCTTTTTGCTCTCTGATCTTCGACGTGAAAGGTACGGTAATCAAATTTATTCTCAATTGTAGAAGTATATCCAGGAAATTTGTTAGTGTTTATGTCTCCATGTTTTGATATTATTAAAACAAATTTTAATTTTAATTTAATTTGAGTTAACTCTTTATTAATGAATCCCAGTGTTTGTTGCTTACAATTTTGGTGCCGAAACCCGGGCAATTTTCAACCGGAAGACTGGGATTAGATATTATTTTTCGAATTCATACTAATCAACAAAACTGTGTTTGCATATTTTCGTGAAAGTATGGCTCCGAGACGAAGGAGGACTGCGTCCGCAATTACGAGTGATCAACCACCTGCTAAACGTAGTGGTGCACCGCCAAGGGCAGGTAGAGGTCGAGGCGTAAAAGTTCCAGCCGTTGTCAACGAGCATATTGGAAACGATCTACAATCAGCGGTCAATCCACCAGCAGGAAATGCCGCCCAGGGTGAAATTAACAACGAGCAGCGCACCGAGCCTAGTACCAGAAATCCTCCGATACGCCAATCCACAACTCAAAATGGACAAACTAGCAGCGCTACGATAACGGTGAGCAATGTCCAATCTTACAACAATATAAGTGATTAGGATCCAACTTCCCGGTTAGTGAGTGTGCTTGAACGAGCGTTGAACGCTATGCGAGAAAGTTCGCAAGAGGGGAACTCGCAACTTGTGAATCTTTTGACAACTTTAAAAAGTTTACCTGTTTTTCCGGCGATCCAATCGAATGGATGCATTTTAAAGAGACATACGATCAGTCTTCTGCGAATAAAGGTTATACTGATCGCGAAAATATATCACGTTTATACGATGCTTTGAAAGGTAGTGCTCGCGAGGCGGTAAGCACTCTTCTCGCTACGAGTCGAGACGCAGATGCTAGCATTAAGACGCTTGATTTACATTACGGCAATCAAAAGACTGTAGCTGAGAGAATCGCTCAAGAGTTGAAAGATTTACCAAGTATTGGTTCCGGAAAAATTACCCTAAAAAAATTTGCAACGAAAATTCAACAGTCTACTATTGCCTTTGAAACTTCAAACTCATCCGATTACTTGTATAATCCCGAACTCGATCGTTTAATTGGAAGCAAAAATACCCACCGCTTTCCAATATGCCTTTAATGAGTATGCGAATGACTTGAATACAGAAAAGTCAGGATTAGAAAAGCTCGGAGATTTTTTTAATTCTGAAGCAACATTAGCTGTGTTGGGTGGTGTATTTGATTTTGATGGAAATGATAGTATGATTTCACAAAGAGCGGATTGTTCAAAGAAATTTGTACTAAAATACGAAAGGTGGGAATGTATATGCAGCGATGGACGCGAGCGGCTCAGAAAATGTAGAACAGACGCGCGCTAGTTCCAAAAATAATAAATTTAGGCGCGTTTTCTGTAATTTAAAAAACCATCGCTTATCTGAGTGCGTACATTTTGCCCCGGAACCCCTTGAAAGGCGTTTGGCTCTGGTTGAAAGTAACAGATTGTGTTTTAATTGCCTAAAGCCTGGGCATGTAAGAAATGATTGTAACGTCGAATGCTTGTTTTGTAAAACAAGTCACCACAATTTATTACACAGAATCAGAAATCACAACGATCAATCAACGCTTCAATCAAAGAAAGCGGATGAATGGATGAAAGCGGGTTCTACCATAACGTTAATCGATCAAAATTTAGTCCGCGAAATAGCCGCGAGAGGTTCGAAAATAAATTTAACTTTGACGAGTATAAATAATGAGAAATTATCTTTGAACGCTTCCGAGAAAATAAATATTTACGTATCAGGATCTTTTGGCACTTTCGAAATTAAGGGTGCGGTTACAGTCAAGAATTTAAGTTTACCTTCTCAATCGATAAGTGAAAATTTGAAATAAAAAATACAGAACGTAGAAAAAGATATCAACCTTCAATCGTATTCGAATGCAGCAATAGGTATATTAATTGGTCAAGATAACTGGGAACTTATCGTTACACGCGAACTAAGAAAATTAAAAGGCAGTAACTTAGCGCTATCGCGTTCTCTGTTAGAATGGTTAGTGCATGGTTCGACGGTTCAAGTCCCAAGGACGTTTCACGCAGCACTTACAGTAGAAGAGTGTCAAATTACACACGACGATGTCGAACCACTCGGAGTCGAATTAAGGGATCTTGAATTGAGCTCAGACGAGTTGATTAAGTATTACTTTGAATTAGACAGCGTAGGAGTAAAACTCAATACTACTTATAAAAATGAACATGAGCATGCGTTAAAAATTTTAGATGAAACAAGTCAGTTTAAGGGAACTTATTGGGAAACGGGACTTTTGTGGAAAGAGATTGTTTGGTAGAAATCGATAGCCTTTCTACGGCCAAGAGAAGATTAAAATTGTTAGAGCGCAGATTGGATCGCGACGAAAAATACGTGGGTTTATATTACAAAGAAGTTCAAAGATTTTTCGATCTCGGTTATGCAGTGAAAGTAGATAAAAATATTGAGAAATCTAGAGTTTAGTACATACCTCATTTTGGTGTACATAACGTCAAGAAACAAATTAAATACGATTCGTGTTTGATGCAGCAGCAAAAACGAAAGGGGTGAGCTTGAACGATTTGGTCGAATCAGGGCCAGATTTATTAGAATCATTATCCGGTGTACTGATACGTTTCCGGCAGTATCCTGTTGCCTTTATAGCCGATATTAAAGATATGTTTTTACGCATTGAAGTAAGAGCAGATGATCTAGGTGCTCAAAGATTCCAATGGCGTGGTAAAAATCGCAGTAAAGATCCGAAAGTGTACAAGATGACGAGTTTGATTTTTGGGGCAAAATCTTCTCCTTGCAACGCAATTTATGTTAAAAATAAAAACGCTGCGCGATATTCAGAGTCGAGCCCGGTCGCATCTACGAGTATAGGAAAAAACAGCTACATGGATGATTATTTATCCAGCCAATTCCTCGCGTACTGAAAAACATTACTCACAATGAAAAAGAAATGAATAATCAGGAAACGGGCTTGTGTGACCGAGGTGGAGAACAAGTTTTAGGTTTATACTGGGATACTTTAACCGCCCTATTGAAATATAATGTAACATTTGCGAAAATTCCAAAAGAAATTTTGGACGGCACGAAGAAGCCAACAAAATGTGAATTTTTACGTGGGATTATGTCTGTTTTGATCCGCTTGGTTTGATTTCCCCATTTACTCTAAAATCGAAAATTATTATGCAACAAATTTGGCGAAGTGGAATTGGGTGGGATAACGAGCTACGCGACCAGGAGCATGTAGGTTGGTTGGAATGGGTGAAAAAGCTCGATGCGTTAAAAGAATGTAGAATACCTCGTTGCCTTATGACTCATACGGAAGGAGCGCGAGTTTAGCTTCATGTTTTCTCGGACGCAAGTTTAACGGCTTACGCAACAGCTGCTTACATACGCATCGAAACCACAGACGGTCAAATCAATATTCCATTAATTATGGCGAAAAGTAGAGTTGCACCGCTGAAGCCGTTATCGATTCCCCGTCTCGAATTGCAAGCTGCACTACTCGGCGGACATTTGAGTCAATTTATTGAGAAAGAGCTTGAAATTAAAATTCATCAGCGCTTTCTCTGGACAGACTCAAGCACAGTTCTCTGTTGGATAAAATCTGAACCACGTACGCGCCATGTATATGTGGCAAACCGCTTGGGAGAAATAGGAGAGCTTGCACAAAGTTCTGAGGGGCGTTGGGTACCTTCATCTTAAAATCCCGCGGATGACGCGACTCAGTTTTCTAACGAGGCTCTAAATGTCGGATCGCGTTGGTTTAGCGGGCCAGATTTTTTATTTCATCCACAGCCTGAGGGGCCTAAAGAAAAGTTTCTTAGCAACAAAGAAAAGAGTAACATCGATAATCTAGAATTGAGAAGAGCGTATGTTTATGCTTTTTCCGCGAAAGGGACCGATTTTTCAATTTTTACTAGATTGCTTGGATGGCGAGGTTTGTCAGTGAATGCAAGGCGACTCAGAGCTGCAGTAAATAAGTGGAGAGGTATTGTTGATTTAAGCACACCGGTGCAGCGAGTCCTAATGAGTAAAGATTATTGGTTTCGTGTGATTCAAGCTGATTGTTTTGAAAAAGAAATAAAGGAATTGTCAATGGAGCAAGAAATCGGTAAATCGAGTAAACTTATAAATTTACGGCCGTTTTTAGATGAAAAGCAAATTTTGAGAGCAAATGGACGGGCGACTCTAGCTCACGATAAAAACTTTAACAATCAACCGATAATTCTTGATAGTAAACATTTTGCTACAAAACAACTTATAGCCGAATATCATAGGCGATTTTATCA
>WSXT02162082.1:0-24002 GCA_011762715.2 Neuroterus valhalla | reverse complement strand
TACTTAAGCTAGAATAAGTAGTTTAAGGCATTTATGTAACCTATTGTAAAGGGAACGGAGGCCCTCAAACCCGTAAATGGGAAGAGATTAAATACATACAACTCAACACCCAGCGAACAGATTTTTTTTTGAATTTGATAAGGTGGCGTAAGGTACCATAAACTATATGTTCATAATCTTTTATCAAATTCTGATCACTTGGCTCTCGCTTCAGTACAACCTTAAATTCTAAACGCATCTAAATTTGGAATACAAACTAGGAAAAAATTAAGATGGTGTAAGAAAAACGAACTTTTCAGAATTTTTCTCATTCGGTTGATAATTTGATGAAATTTCTCCGCATTTCAAATCGTTTCAAATATATAGAAATTTGAACACTCCGCCCAAACTTGTGTCACTATTTTTATTTACGGCGAGTTCCTGGTCCTGCGCAATTTTATTTGGCTTGTTGTGCAAATGTGTGCTTTACAAATGTTTACAAAGCACACATTCACTAGTGGTATTCGTTAAGAAAAATGTTCTTCATATATAATTTGAAAAGGATGTATAGACTCTAGTACCCAGTACTCCAGTAGTGCTTCACTGAAATATGAAATAACTGGTACGTATATTTTTCTTGTGCTTCTGGTGAAACTTTTCCGGCACCGCAAAATAGATCATTTTTTTCAAGGTGATCTAATATCTTTATGTTTGCCCTTAATCAAGAAATGCCAATGAACTGCGGATACTATTCATCCGTTTGATTTATATCAATTATCACAAGTCAAGATTTTTCCCGATTTTGTGAGAGTGAACAACATAACCTATTAATTACAGCATATACGATTGGAAGATTTTATTTTGTGTTTGAAAGTACGCATTGTACATTCATTTTATGAAAGTCTAATTAATGTTCCAAAAAATGATAAATTTCAATTGATTCGTAGAAAAATGGTTCTTCATAAATTGAAGTTATAATCCTTGCATAACAACAAACGATTCATGTCAGATTGAGACGATAAGAGAACATTATAATGTTCGCAATAATCATTAAATTGTTTAGCTTCAAAACCTTGAACCGAAAATATTTGTTTTTGTTTCAAATCGTTACGACTACAAAGCGTCCTCTTCAAGGGAACGATATTGAAAAGAAAAACTTAAACCATCAACTCAAATGCAAAATCTACATCTCATAATTTTAAAAAACATAAATTTTTAATTGATGTATTTTGTTGATAATTCGTCCTTTTTGGTAGTAAATTAAATATTTTTTATTCAATATTTACCATTTTAGTTCAAATTATATTTCTCTCCTTGAAAATTCATATTGTTTATTATCTTGTTTTTAGTTAAAAATACGTCTTTTTGGTAGAAAGTTGATCTCCTTCGTCAAAAATTACCCTTTATGTTTAAATGCGGTTGGGTAGAAAATTAATGTGTCTTGGTTGAGAATTCCACTATTTTCTTATAAAATAGTCTGTTTTTCTCAAACTCAACTAATTAAGAATTTGTTCTTATTTTGACAAAGAGTAGTTTTTAAACTAAAAATCTAAACATTCCATTTGTGGTTAAGAAATTATCTTTCATGGAAATTCAATTTGTTGGTTTGGAAATGCGACTGTCTTTCAATTTTTTTTTGTGTCGAAAATTTAACTATTTAGTTAGAAATGCATTTTCTCGGTTAAATATTTAATTATTTTTTTCGAAAATATGACAATTCGGTTCAAACTAAATGTAATAGTCATCTTTTATTCTTTCTTGGTTGAAAATGAACTTTCTTGTTAAAAATTCAACTCCCGCGTTGAAATTTCATCTGCCTTGTAAAAAGTTTGTCTTTATGCCTTGGAAATTCAACTGTATGTTGAAAAATGAACTATCGTGTGAGGAATCTAACTATATTATTCAAAAATTCACGTATATTTCTTTAAATTTGATTACTTTGTTGGAAATTTAACCATTTTCTTATAGTCACCTTTTTCGGTTAGAAATGTTCAATTTTGTTAAAAATTCAACTTTTGGGTTAGAAAATTCAACCGTAATCTGGAAAATTCATTTTTCTGTTCAAAAATTTAACTATTTTGTTGAAGTTGCATTTTTTGGGGGCAGAAAGTTAATCGACAATTCAACTTTTTTGTTGAAAATTAATCTGTTTGGCTTGAAAATTTCAATAAAAAAGATCTCAGATTTGGTAACGCAGTTCATGGACCAAATACGAATTTTATTCAACAAAAACTGTGTTGTTCCTTCAATCCAAAAACTAAACGTGCGTTTGATTATGCTATAATTTTGTCAATCAAATGTATTCAAAAAAACATCCTGATTCCTGGAAATGTGTTTTTACATGAATTCTGTCTTTTCAGGTTGCGAATAACTTTACGATAGAGACACTTTTCTCGGGATTAAAGCAAGAAAGATAAGAAAATTCTTCGAAAATGGAAGAATTTTTTCCAAATGCTTGCTTTGTCTGCAACGTGACACAAGGATTAAAGCAATGCTCCAGCTGTCACATGATATCTTACTGTGGAGCACGTCACCAAAAAAAGCATTGGCCTAAACACAAGGATCTCTGCAAAATCATCTCAACCATGATGAAGGAAAGACGAGTCTCGCACCTCTTTGAAAATCTGCGAGGAGTTGACATGTTGACTTGGAGAAAAGAGAGAATGAAGATGAGTTATGAAGCAGAAGGAAGACTCAATAGACTCGCCTATAGACGTTTCGAGATGAATGATCGATACCTATTCAAATTTCCAAGATCCTGTTTCGTCTGCTACGAAAGCAGACAAGAACTTCTAAAAAATTGCCCGGGATGCACATCCGCGAGTTTTTGCAAGGACCATCCCAGTAGTACAATCCACGACGAAGATTGTGCCAGATTAAAAGAATGCTTTGAACATGCAATTAAAACGAAACTTAACAATGGCATGATGCTTCTGTTGGGGATTGCTTCAACTCTCTCTGCCACGAAACCTCCCAAAGCCGCTAATAGACCCTCATCCATGAGAGAGTTTTTGTTCGACTTTGCAAATCCTAGGAATCCTGTCATCCCTTTCAACGATCACTTCAGGACCAATCTATCGGAATGTTTCAGTATATCATTGACGATTTTTAACGCTTTGAAAATACTAGACTGGCCTTCTGTTTCCGAATTAACTATTCATGCTGGACACGTAGAGCTTCCAATTGGTATGGCCAATCACTGGGAAACTCTTTTACATTTGCTTCCAGATTTGAAAACCCTGAATGTTTTAGTTTTGGACTACAATTACGACATTGAAGAATATAAAAAGAGCATTGAGATCTGCCCGAGTTGTTCTTCCAAGGGCAAGAAACTGACTGTGGATATTCGGGATCTTCAATATGCTGCATATATGAAGCAGTCAAGTTATGAGCAACCGGACATCCTTGTATATAGCAACTTAGTTGTTCCAGAAAAAGATGACTGTCTTCTGAAACCTTCATCAAGTTTGATACATGCATGGCCTACTTTGAGGTGTCCACTGATATTAACATTTTTTACGGAAAATGATAGCAGACTTATAAAGCAGACAATGAAATCAATTTTAGGAGATATTGACCTTTGCTTCGATGGCGATAACCCTTTCAAATCTTCATTGCAAACTCGAACTTATGAAGATGGGCGTGTTGGCGCAAACAATCATAATATGATTATCTTAAAACCACGACAGAAGTATTCGGATCCGCTGGATTCTAAGACGAAAGAGATTTCAAAAATGTTTGAGAAGCTTCCCATGCAATTTTTTTACGCAACCACTTGTCAGGTGTGTCATTCTACTAATACTTCAGTAACTTGCAATCGTTGCAAGATGATTTTCTACTGTGGTAACGCTCATAAAACTGAACATCAAAGTCACCATAAGGACCTTTGTAAAGTAATTTTAGGAATGCTGAATGAGAGTGGATCGCCAAATCTTTTTGATAAAAAGAAAACTGCGGATTCAGAATTATGGCTGCGGATAAAGATTGGTTTGCTGACGAAAGCAAGATTAAAACTTGGAAGAAAGCTACTGACTCATGAAGAACAGATGTTCCTGTTTCCTAAAACTTGTTTGGTTTGTCATGAAAGCGATTTGAGCGTGCTGAAGAATTGCGCATGTGGGGTAAGAATAGATTTTTTTTATTTCTTGAATTTAATTGTCCATGAATTGAAGGGTCCCGGGGCAAAAGGGCGTGAGTTCCAAATTTGGGAAAAGCGTTTTTTTTCACCTTTCGCATGTCTCCTTGAATGATTATATCCCAGTTCGATTTAGAAGTGCAAATCTTCGTTTTCATTATTTTTATATTTGGCTTATTTGAGGATTTTTCTTTTACGGTTTAAAATACCTAAATATTATTTAAAGAGTATTTTCGTGTTTTTTTCTCCTCAAATAAAAAAAAATTAAAAAATTATTCAGCTTTTCCTGCGTCAGCTCAGGAATTTTTTAGGACGCGCCTTCCTTTAAAAAGAGTTTTTGCATAAATGGTTGCTCCTTTCCAAGTGCATCCTTCACGATCGGATACAGCAAAATAATAGCCCAAAAGTAAATTCTTGTTCTTTTTTGTTATGCCTCCTGGATAATTTGGGTTTCGGCACTTATGTCCTTATGTTATGTGACCCTGGTTTCAAGTGTGTCGTGAACTTTATCCGATTGAGACAGTGCTAATACGTTGATTTTTTTCATTCTCGAGTCTTAGAAATTCTTCCCAGTTGAGTTTTCTGATCCAAAGCTTCAAAGCTGAACAATCTATGATTCGAAAGTATTTTTAAAAATCTTGGAAGTAACTAGTCTGAAGCAGAGGAATTGCATTTCAAAGCGTTGAATATTGAGAATCAAACGATTGCAAACTCAAATTGTCACCCAATTGTGACCCAGATTGTCTCCAGAGAGACTGGCTCTGCTGTTCCTACTCAAAGCGGATCTCATCAGTAAGAGACTTACCGGGATGCCGTGTATCGGCTCCGGCAAACAATACGTGTTTTGTTGTAATTCAAAACACCTGCATTGTATGCCTTTGGCCGATACGCGGCATCCCTATGAGAGACGTGTTTGATATCTACTGGTGACCTCAGCACTATGTGATATAAAAATAATCGAAATGCTATCAAGTTATGAATGAAGAAGAGACAAAAATCGCCAAATCCTTTTTCTTTCCGATTCATCGCATACTCACTGTGTGCATTGGAGATTGAAAGATGTTGTATACTCACTCTTTAGATGGGAGTAAAGTTGGATATGAGAGAACTAGAACCCGCCTAACAAGTACCCTGTACTTCGCGGCAATAGTGTTTTCTGAACGTTTCAGCGCATTTCCAGTTGCCTCGGCCCTTAATCTCCTGGACTAGAAGATCGTCTAGCCATCCACGAGATGCAACTGCTGAACGAATGCTTCCTGGGGAAGCGTCTATTCCAGCATCCCTCAGAGCCGATCGAACCCAACTCGCAATTACTGTTCTGGAAGCTGCCTTGACGGCTCCAACAATAGTAATAAGCAATGCATCGACATTATCCTCCTTTCTTCCCTTTCTGACCTTCCAAGCATAGCCCTAATCCATGTGACCGGGCACAACCAGATATTCGGGTGTTCGGAGAGTTTCCATCCTGACTGCCTGAACGAAGCCCAATCGATCTTTGACCCAGAAGCTGTCCACTGCTAACAGAAGTGTCACTGCTGTACGCCTTGAGAGTTCAAACAATGATAAATTTTCCGTGCGGGTAGACAACCATTCCAGCAAAACTTGTGCTTCCCAGATCAGAGCTTTCACCTCCTGAGATCTTGCCACTGGAATCTTCGAATTGGGGCCTTGTAGGTCCGCAGAGTCGAACTGCTCCCCCCATACCTGCATTATAGGTCAGGGGTGGATCTATGCTCCTGCTGCGAAGATCTGGCATCCAGAAGGGGTGGTCTCATTTCGGCGCTTCAAGTAGGAAATGTCTTCTGCAGCTGTTCAGGGGGGCAAGCACTCTGGGAATGAGGCTGGAGGAAGAAAACCCCATCCTAATCTCACGTTCCATGGATGTCTGGGCGTCCTTATCTTACGAAGATTTCGTCTGTCGCAGCAGAAAGCAAATGCCACTCTTGGAGCGCTTTCTTTCTTGACAATCGATCTGAGATTCTGTTGTACCTGACTAGGAGATATGCCGCCGACAGGGTTATATTCTTCTCGTCCAGCAGGTGGAGAATTTTGTAGGTCAGGTCCAACGTATCTAACGACCTTGTTCCTCCTTCTCTCTGAATGTAGGCCACCAGAGTACGGTTTTCCGACCGGAGCAGAATGTGTACTCCCTGGAGACGATGAGCCATCTATTTTATTACGGCATACACTGCAAACATTCCTTTCTTGTTCAAGTGCCATCGTTTCTGATCCTTGGTCCAGCAACTGGAGATGTGGGATCCATCCAGTTGGGCTCCCCAACCCGAGTCCGCTGCATCCGTCGTCAGGAAGTTGGTCACCCTGCTTCTGTGCAGGCAGCTCGATGACAACGTGGCTCCCTGCCACCACCATAACTCCCCCTCCACCAGAGAAGTAATCTCCAGCTTCTGCCGAGGTCTCTGCTGGTTGAACTGGGGTAGGAACCTCTGAAGATGGCGGCAGTGGAGAAGCCCCCTGTGAATCACGAAGTTGGTGAAATTTGGATGCCCCAGAAGGCACTGAGTCTCTTTCAGCGTACAACGTCCTGGCAATCTTATTCTCTTTATTGGGTCCATGATCTTTTGGGCCTTTTTTCCGTGAGACACTCTTGAGATTGTCCCGTGTGGTCCAGAGTATACTCAGAAACTCCATTTCTTGCCAGGGATTTAGAATACATTTCTCGCGATATACCATCCACCCCAAAAACTTTAGTAACTCAACAGCCTCGTTGATCTGTGAGCTTAACCTGGTTCTGTCCTGAGAGACCAGACAAAAGTCGTCGAAGTAAACGACTCTTATACCTCGCGAACGAAGGATTTCCGCAATCCAATTCGTTATGGTCGCGAAGATCTGAGGGGCAGCTGAGAGGCCAAAAGGCAAGCTCGTAATCTGCAAAAGCTCCTTGCCGTAGACAAGGCGAAGGAGACACCGATGGGAGACCGCCCCTGGAACGCGGAAATAAGCTTGGGACAAGTCGATACGGGTCATCTAGTCCCTGTCCTGTAGAAAGTCTGACAGTCTGAAATGAGAGATCAACCGGAGCTTCCTCACCTTTACGTGTCTGTTAAAGCCTCGCCAATCGAAGATCTGTCTTGTGCCTCCGTTGCTCTTTTGTATTAGAAACATTCTCCATATAAAGCTTGGGCCCCAACGTGATGGTGGCTCCAGGATCCCTTGCTCTTTGATATATCGATCTGTTGAGACATCTGCAGATATGGTCTTGTTAGAAATCTGGAACACCTCCAATCGCTTATCAACTCTGGTTTCGAACCGGGAGGCATTCGGAATCCAGAAATTAGTCTGAGGACGTTAGAAGGGGCTCCTAGCATCCTCCATCTTTCTCAGAAGCGAGATTGCTGGCCTCCTGAGAATACTGGAACTGATGGGTAGTGATCTGTCGCCCGGCCCTCCCCGAAAGGGATATGCAGCTCCAAATACGGGTAGACCCTTTTTTGCTGTACTTCTAGGTACGAAATTCCCTCATCGTGGGTCATTTCTAAACCCTGCCGCTTGCGATGATCCTCTTGGGGGTAGAAAAGTCTGGTTACTTGATGACGCCGCCGGCAGGGCTATGTCCCTCCTTGGAATTGGTCTCTTGGTTTCTTATATGATGGCGTGTTGAGCCGAACCTGAAAGCCTTCTAGAGACTGAATAAGACGTGACAAATCCTATTTCACAAAAAAATACGCTGCACTAGGAGGGACTCTGCGCAAAGCCGTCTGAACATTCTTGTTCTCAAGTTCGGATAGGAGACGTTCCCTTCTATTCTCAATACACTCCGCCATCTTACCGCAAATCACCTGCATAATAGGTTGAAATTCGTTTGCACCTGCGAGCTTGCGGCGAAAAGAGAAGATAAATTTTCCAACAATGATTGCGGGGTAAAATCCTGGGAACCTGAACAGGACCAATCTTCCACTTCCTGCAGGTTGCGTCTGAGCAAATCCTTCTGCTCAAGTATCGCATTTGTCAACCCAGCTAAAACTCGTTCCGTTGGTAATAGAGGGTCCCTCTTTTTATTGAGGTGACAAAACTCTTCATTGACCTTAGGTCTGTAAAGCCAGGTGATGCAGTGGAATTTTTCAAGGCGGTAGAATACCTAACTTCTTTCCATTCTGAGGATCCAAAACGCTGCAGCGAATTTAACCTATCCACGCGCTCCTTAATAGCCGGGCGAACCACTCTTCTTTGATCTACATTGGTTCTCGACTCAACAAAATCCAACATCATAGTAGACGGCCCCTGTTCTGAGAAAGCAAGAGGTTCTTTGGAAACCGAATCTACTAAGGCATTTATTTGATTCTTCAACTCGCGGTAACGGGATCTATTATTAACCCTAAACTTCCTTGCCGGAGGAGACCCCTGGTCATCACTTGAGTCTGAGTCAGCATCATAAAGCGAATGACGCAGTTCAATTTCACTCTCTTGCGCAACATTGCGTCTATCAGGGATCTCAGCGTCGGATCCCTCTCGGGCTCGGGAGCCAACAGACGATTCAGAAGCCATTTCTGCCATTAATGTATCCCTCATTCTTTCTCGTAGCTAAACCGCATCAGATTACTTGAAATAACACACCGAAAAAAAACACAAAACGCGATTTTGTGCACTTCGAACTCGAGACGTGTTACTACGGCCAAAGTACTCAACGCTATGAGTAGGAACGGCAGAGCCGCTTTTGCTGGTGACAATCTGGGAATGTAAGAGAAGTAGAAATTTTTTCTGAGGTCCTCAAACACAAAAATAATTCAAATTCAACTTCATAAGGTCTAAAAATGTTATCATTTGACCGCATTATGTTTAGAACTATTCAATTTTATTTTAATATTTCAAAATTTGGTTTAATGTATAAAGTATCCGATGCAAATCATTTAACTTTCTAAACTAGGAATTAAAATTATTTGACTATGAAAAAATTACAATTTAAAACACTTTCTATCTGCGACTATTCGATTTCAATAATTTTGAAAATACAGAACACCTCAATCATCATATAAGGTCGGTCATCTTTCAAGGCTGTCAATATGAATTTTTAATGTTTGAATTTGCTAGGATTCAAATCATCCAAATTTCAGCTAGGTTTTTTTCTTTTAATTAAGAATAAAAATTTGTCAAATGTACTTTGTATGACAAATACGTACATTATTATGGCCTGAATTTTTGAATTATAGGTACAATTCTGAGAAATCCAAATTTGATGCCAAAGAAATTGGTATATTGTAAACTATTGCTGTTGAATTTTAAATTCTCTTCGAAGTAAAAATGTGACTCACTGGCAGGCTTGAAGTAAATACTCCAATTTCACATTTGAATTTCAGAAGGATAATTTTCGAATTTTCAGTTTTGAAACTTTTGTTTGAAATCAAACAATTAAGAATTCAAAGACACTCCATTATTATTATTATTCTTATTATTGGTCAGAAAATGTAGTAACTTACTTTCCTGTTTTTTTTTCGTTTAAAAAAAATTCCCGTTCATATATAACTTTCCATGAATGAAAATTTCTTTTTTCAGGTAAGCCTTTGTAAAGTGCACAAGGATGATCCGAGTCACAAGGGACTTTGTAGAGATTTATCTCTGGCTTTCAAACTTACAGTAAATGGGAGGCCACGAGTTCCGGAAACAGCCGTGAGAACATTGAAGAACGAAAGAGGCAAAAATCTTCCATCTCCAATGACCTTTTTTATGGATTCGACTCTATATCTAAAAAAACAGATTTCTCAGCTCGTCCCGAATGATCAAAAGATTCTGCTTTCCGATTTTCTAACAAGTCCTCTAACTCTGCTTTGGAGTCTTCAAAAACTAAAATGCAAATTCGATTCTTCGATGATCGTTCACGTGGTGGGAGCAACAAACTCTGAAATTTCCGCTCAAGAATACTGGAAAGTAATTCTATATTGGCTCCAGAATTTGAACAGCTTAACAGTCGTCTTTACTGGTCCAAAAGTATCAGACTCGCCTCCTGCTCCAGCAACTGGGCTCAATTTTTCGAAGTCTTTACTCGCCGGAAAAAATTTAAAAGTTGAATCACATGCTCTCAAATACGAGGAATATTTTGAAAGTGAATTTTTCCTCCAGCCCAATATCATCGTGGGATATAATCTTCACATCCATGAAAGTGAATTTGGGATTTCCGCCTTTAATTGGGAAGAGACGCTTACGTCATTAAAGAAAGTCGACGCTCCTTTTATTTTAACTTCAGGATCAGAAGAACGAGCTCAAAAAGATCACAACAAATTCTGTGAGCATCTAGGAAAATTGTTTGATTATCGTTGCCTTGAAAATCCTTTCGCTGGATTAGTTCCTTTGAGAGATTTCGAAACTGAAAAGCTGATGTATTCTAACCAGTTTATAATCATTTATGATAAATTATTTGAAAAAGAGGAGCTTCCGGTAATGAAAAATTTGGAATCTAAAGAAGTTGTCACCGAGAATTGTGAAGAACCAGAACCAACAGAGCATAATTTATCATGTAAAAAGACTGATTACCTACACGAGAATTTTTTGCTCAGAAAGAAGAAAGAAGAATTGTTAGAAAAAATACAGCGCCTGAAAGTAGAAAATGAGCACCTTAGAGAGAAAAAGCTTAGTGAAGGTATTGAAGAAGTTTAGTGAGAAATAATATTCTCCTCTTTGGAGTCTCTAGAATATGAGTTCATAATTTGAACTTTGTTGTGCTTGTATGTAGTTGAAAAACCGTTGTAAGAATTGATTTTAATAAAAAGCACCTATTACTTATTTATACTTACTATATTTCAGAATATCTTCATTTTTAGACACGAGTTTCTTCACGCTTAAAAAAAATTTACAATACGTACAGAAGGTATAAAAGCCTCGAAAGAAATAATAGTATGCCTAAGCTCTAAAGGTCGTATACACAGGTCCGGGGGCTCTCGTGGTGGGGGATGTTCCCTAACGTAAGCCAAAAAGTTGCGCAAACGGGCCACTGAGTGTAGTGGCGCATATGTCGAGTACTTCAAGATTTGAAAATCAAAACAAACCACGGTCCTCTAACCAACGGTCTAATCCAAGTGAACCAAACATGTCTAAAGACGAAGTGTCAGCAAAATTCACACAATGATAGAAAGGCCTAAAAAATGCCTAGTTGTTCTTTGCCGAATTCTGAGATAAATAAGTCAAGATTCGAAGGCAAAATGTTCCGTCGTCACACGTGTTGTCTGGCGAATCAGGGCCCAGTTTTAATCTTCTCGCGTGAGAAGTATGGACATTTGAATCTTCCAATAGATAGAGGAACGGGGGGAGAGAGAAGAGAGAAGAATGTGTGTGTGTGTGTGGATTGGCGTCCGCTCGCGCGTGTTTTCGGATATCTAGCATTGTCTTTCTGGACACGGTCGCGCGCGTGGAGCTCCACCCGAGATCAATCGCCTCCTTGGCACTATCTTTCGAAACAAACTCCCACCGATTCACAACGTGAATCGGGATGATCGCTTAATCCACCGATTCCTATCTTTCGGAATCGGGATGTTTTAATTACAACAAATCACGCACAAAACGAATTTTCGATCACCGCGAGTGTGACGCCAGCGCCGGTTCGCCGCGAGCACGTGGTGCTCTTCGGTTTATCAGTGAGTGATTCCAGTTCAGTTCTGTATAGATCTCCAATGTAAATATGATCTCGCAATAAATTCTGGGTTTTTTGTGCCACCGGCTTTTCTCCCAAAGAATCGAGTTTTATTGGAATCTCCCAAATTACTAGTTTAGTGAAAGTTTATCTTTTTTATCGAATCAAAATTAGATTGTCGAGCCACCGGCGGCAAGGCAATCATAACAAAACACAAAAGATTAACTTTTGAATTACCGAGTGATATTTTCGTAAGAGAAGAATGGGAATCGACAATCCTCATCTGTAGTGAATTTTCTTTCATAAGTATAAATATTTTCCAACGCAACTCGTATTTTAATATTTTTAGAAATTATTTTCATAAAAATAATTGTAAATAATATAATTTTCAGCTTTATTTATTAAAATTTCAAATTGATCCGCCACTTTCAGCACTCTACTATTACGCCACCACTGGAAATGGCGATTTTCTGAATGAACCGGAAGCTTTAATGAGGGAACATCCCCCACCACGAGAGCCCCCGGACCTGTGTGTACGACCTTGCGTGGAAATCAATCAAATCTGTTCAACTCTTCTGCACTGACCGCCGAGGAAAATAACAAATATAAAAGTTGTAATAATACTTGATTTTAAGTTATTATTGGAAATTTATAGCTCTTATGAAATCAGATTAATTATTTATTGAATGAGCTCAACAAAAATATGGAATCAATAAAGAAGTCTAGAACCAGAAGTCCTAGATTAGGTGTCCAACCTTCCTTCAGTCGGAGCCAGAGCTATGGCTCCGAACTCGAATTAAGAGCCACTTTTTTGAAAAGAATAATTGTATATAACGCTTTTTTAGATTTTTTTATCAAATATGGACATATTTTTCTTTATTTAATATTTAATGCGATTGTAGACATGCTTTATTTGCTGTCAGTTCACTTAAATCCGGCTTGTCTTAGCAAATTTCACAACGCAATTCCGATTCCAAATTTTGCTGATGTACACAAAATAAGTGTAACACTTTGTAAATGATCAATAAGAGTAGATTATTTCAGAAATGCATGTTAAACATTTTGAAAAAAAAAATAATTTTCCCAAGAAAATAGATTTAGTGTCTTTTGTGTGGTTATAATTTCTATTCAAATCTTTTCAACATGAGCACAATCAATGCTGTATAATAGATAATAAATATTAAAACCACGCAGAAACATACAAATATGCCAAATAAGTTCTGCACATTAGTTCCACTAAGTCTCATATACTTTTTATATTAACTTGAATGAACGTTGTAAACATACTCCATCGGCTCCATGGACTCAAAATGGAGTTAGATCATTTGTGACAGAGGGGGGGGGGGGGGGGCTTGACAATGTGATGTTACCAATTATTTACCGAATAAAGCAATGCTTCAGTAGGAAAATTTGTGACATTTCAAAAAAATGTCAAATTGCTGAAAAGCTGTTCAGGTGTTTGTAATGCGCGCGTGATAAACTGGAAAAGGGCCTAAATAAGAAAATTTGCAACGTTCTTATTTTTGTTGTTAGTTACACAGTATATTGTATGTTACTCGTCTGATAGATTTAATTAAACATTACAATTGGCAATTTAAATTTACCGTACGCCATCTGGTGGTTTCAATATGTCCGCCAGGGGGTCACTCATATCAGCATATATATAGTTATAGTTCCCATGTTAAAAGTGCCCCCGTAACCGCCATTGTCGCAGCGCCCTCCTGCCCGCGGTGGATGTTTTCATTGCCAATAAATTCATAAAAAACATCAGAACCAAATTATTGTCTTTTTTGCATTTTATGTTTGTGGAACCGCCCGCTCAATTTCCTGAGAGAGAAAGAGACTGAGTGCCAGAGGGTAGGGTCGCTGCTTTAGACCTCTGATTCCCCTTCTCTCTCGACGCGCGGACGTATTCCAAGCTGGATTGTCGCCTCTGTCTGTAATATCTCTATGGGTTAGACACCTCTGCCCATGGTGTAATTGAGACATGGTGTGTTCTTGCGCACGACTAATGAAAAAAAACTTCCGAAACGCCGCCATGTTGGAAAATTATTCAATCAGAAAGTGTTGCGGGAATTTTAGCCTAAAGTGCTATGTCATATAATTTCGCGCTAATTCATCTGATTGGTTGATTCCTCAATATGGCGGCGTTTCGGAAGTGCGCAGATCAGGATGAGAATCGGTCCACGAAGGGAACACATCATGTCTCAATTACACCATGCCTCTGCCTAGAAAATCGTTCTCAAAATATGAAATTGATTAATCCTCATTAATGATAAACTGAGATATTATTCGGTGTTAGATTGAATTGAACCAATAAATATTTTTATATTTTAACTAGTTTTTAGTATTTTAGATTTTAAGAGTAGGCGATGTCTTCAGCGAGAAGACTTATTCGTATACGCATAAAAACAATAACCAGTTCTTGCGCAATCGTAAATCTTCGAGTTCTGAAAGAATCGCTACTTTTTCTAAAACCAAAATAATTCATATTCAGACAAGCTGAAATCAACAACTTCAGCAGGATTAGAATTCAAGCGAAGTCAAGTACATCATGAAGAGGACATTCCTTGAAAACATTATAGAATTTTTTTTATAACTTTGGACGGTTTTGATTCCGAAAATTAATCATTATTATCGAATGAATCATGAATGAATTATCTGATGAATCGTCAGGAATGAAATGACATGTTAAATTGAAATGAGGTTATAGGAATTCAAATTTAGCGGCGTCCTAAAGGATTCCTATCATAGACTCCAGAGGGCCAGGACGATACACAAACACACGACTGACCGCACTACAAAATAAAACTCCATGGGCTTCCCCGCTATCTGCCGCTTTTACTGCTGCGTAGAACATTGTTAAACATTCTTTTGTTTCGTACAGTCTCCTGAGTCCTGCAACAAAGAAATAATACCAATAATACTGATGAATTTTGAAGTCTCCAAGCTGAGTCATTAACATTGCTCGCTTTTCTTTAGAAAAAGGTATTGCATAATGTATCTATACTATTTCCTTTGTTTACAAGTATATGGTTTGGAATAATTTTCTATAATTGGTCTCTGGCATGGAGTGTCTCAAATAAGTGAAGAAAAAAGCTTCCAAGTGGTTTTTGAGAATTTCATGAAAACGGAGATATTGAACATTAAAATTTTTGGCAATTTTTTTGAACATGCAATATGTCTCTAGTTGACGCTTTTCATGTTATACATCGATTTACATTATTTTTATTAATATTTAATATACCATTAGATCAATTCCCTTCTGGGGGGAGCTTACTAGTGTAACTTGTTTGGTTCTATCCTCGGTGGCCTATTGGAAATCAAGAAATTGACATGAAGGATTTGGAAATGGAAAAGTTTGAGTAAGGGATGTGTGGGAGAAGAAAGCAGGGATAAGTATTAGATCAGGCTTAGAATTTTTTTTTTTTTGACGAACAGAAAAAATCCTGATTTCATTTTCATCATAATTTTGTGATCTAAGACCTTTGCTTAAGATGCAGCATTTTTAGTGAACAGAGACTTCGAGTTGTTTAGCATAATTTAATCAAATTTTTTTTACTTCAGTTTATTTGAGCATAAAATTTATTGTAAGAAAGTGTCTATGTGTACCGAAAATAAAAGTGAAAGAATTTTTCAGCAAAAATTTTTTATTCTTCAAACATTATTTTGACCAATTGACAGAGTAAGAGCAACGTACAAACAATGATTTAATAATTTGAAGTATTGATGAAATTCAATTTGGAATTTATCATTTACTGTAGTTTATAGGGTGTCATTGTAATTTATGCGTACTGTTTCTCACATGGAGGAGTGAGAGGGAGGAATTGGATTCTCGATACTACAGCCAAATTGAGATAACTTTTATTTGGCTTTTTCCACAGGCTCGACTTGAAGTGTTCCCATAATTCTTACGAAGTTTCTACGTTCGTCCCTAATTTGAACTAAATTTGATTAGTTCATTCTCGTTCCAAATGAAGTTCTGATTTTTGCCAGTTACATATTATCTACTTGTGTTACGTCTCCTGAAGATGCACTATGCGTGCACTTTGACAGTTAATTGCAAAATTATTTCAAACTTCTTAATGATTTATAGGTATTAGATAATACTGCAGAATCACGGATTATCTGAATGTCATCATTTTTACTTGCAATTTCGATTTCGATAACTTTAATTGATCATTAAAAATATCTTGAACTCGTTTTCCCAGTCTCTTTTTTCTTAGTCATTATAACGTGTTTTCTTAGAAAGAACCTGAGGAGAGAGGTTCGAGATGTAAACAATTACTCTTTTGCGACTTTTGTGAATCCGGTTTCAGCGTTTGGATGTGAAAGTTAAAAGCAGCCAAGCGCCGTGTGTATGCCATGGCCTGAGTATAGTTGGAGACCTTACGGGTGCTGCAGGCTGAACATTTCCAACATATCCAAAACAATGGTATTTTTGTATTGTTCTGAATCATACTACGAATTTACCACTGTTTATACAGACAATTCAATATAATACCAAATTCATGATACCGAAATGGTAAATATGATTAAAGACATAATAATATCGACAAAAGACATCTTTTTATTCAATTTCACCTCGAAAAAATGACACGTTTTTTAGTGACAAATATATAAAAGCAATCATTTTTTCACTTCCTTGACTGGTTCTTGTTTTTGATGACGAATTTAGGTTATTCCAATAAAAATTGTAAATAAAATGATAAAATTCAGCAAAGCCGTGATTCTGCAATATAACCGATGCATAAAATCAACGAAAATAAACCAAATGTTGATTGTAAATAATTTTAAAGCAGAAAGCAAAGAGTGATTGAAGAAATATTAGGGTTGAAATTGTGTATTTAACAATTATATGAATTCCTGTATTTACGTTTCAAGTCTAGGTGGTGTTTATACATGTAAGATTGATATTTATCTCCGATTTTCAAACTAATCCTGTGAGCAGTGAATGTATCCTTATTGTTGTGCGAATTTCTATTCTATCTTCAACAATAAGTTCCTAAGAATACTAAATTACAAAAATCAAAGGAAGAAATAATTACTAAACATCAATGGTAACATACAGCATAAAACTTACGAAAAATTGAGTCGAAAATGACCTTTAAATAGAATTTGTCTGCAAGACTAATAATGAAAATCGAATAACGAATAAAAATCATTGGTTATATTCTTTACCAAAAATCGGGAGAAAAAATTATCTCTTCCTACCTTCAAATGACTATACTAGGCATACATGATACATGTTTGAATAATTCATCCATAGAATCAATATAAATGTGGGATGACAAATCTTCATGATCGACAATTATTTTTCCTTCGAGTATTATTTTGCCTTCTGCAAGTTAATTGAACCTAATTGTATCATTTTATCCCGCTGTGGAACTTCTTGAGAAAAAAAATTTCACCTCACCAATTTCTAGAAACCTAATCATTCCTAAGATTTTTGAAGTAAACTTTAAAAGGTTCCATTTTTCAGATAGTAAAAACTCTTTTTCTTATTGACTCAAAAACTTGAAGGATGAAAAATGGATTCGCCCTTTGTTTAAATTTAAAATTGGATTTCTTATAATAGCTCAAATTTCAGAAAACGTGCTCCTCGAGCGAAAAATAAAATTCTAAATTTTCTCGGAATGATATAGAATTTTTGAACCAGACTTTTCAGAATTTGATTAGGAATGAATTTATATCTTGAGCGTACTCTTACTATTTCGTTTTTTTTTCGAATGGAAAATTTGATTTTTTAAAACCTTCTTTGTCTCTCCTGTAATATCGTAAAAATGTGAGTTGGGCATTCATTGCTTGCATCCTTTCAAGTGTTACCTATTTTGGTATCAATAATGCTTTAATTTAGTAGGGTTTCGATTTGAACAAATGTCCTTGGGTAGAATATAATTTATAATAATATTCCATGCAATTTTCATTGTCGGAATATTTTACAAAAAGCATGAAGTAAACTTCGAAGAGTTTTTTTTCAGTTATTAAAACCCCGTTACTGCACTGATACTGACTGTAGAGATTCTACATGTGAGGATTGATGGATTTTTTGAAGATGGAACGATTTTATCCGAACGAATGCTATGTCTGCAAATCTGCCACAAAAATAAAAAGGTGTACCGGATGCTACATGGTATCATACTGTGGACAGGATCATCAAAAGCAGCATTGGAATCACCATAAGGACATATGCAAGGTGATTTTCACCATGATGAAAGAAAGAGAAGTATCGCATCTCCTCGAAAAACTACGTGGCTCTGATTCTTCAACCTGGATTCGAGAGAAAGAAAAAATAGCTCAGCAAGTTCAGACAAAATTGGGGAGATCCTTCCGCCCAGAGGAGCACGGAATGTTCAAATTTCCACGAGCTTGTTTCGTGTGCTACGACACGAGACCAGAAAAACTGAAAGACTGCCCTGGCTGTTCATCAGCAACCTTTTGCTGCGAGCATCCGTCAAGTCCTATCCACGATAGAATCTGCTCTATTATAAAAAATCGTTTGATTGATTTCTTTGCACAAAATGCGCCACTAGATTCGAAGATATTAGAATCAGCCATCAAGGCAATGGGATCAGGCACAACATTCCCAAAATCTGGGGACTTTCCTACGTCCATGAGAGAATTTTTAGATTTGTATACAAAGCCTGAAATCCCTATTCCAGAAAACTTTAAAATCATCAATTCTCCATTCTTTACTATTTCATTAACTCTCTTCAGCGCTTTGCGAACACTAGACGTCCAATCTCCTGAAATAGTTCTTCACGTGGACGTTGGCTGCTTCTATATTGCAGTATTGATTGGGTATTACTGGGAAATCTTGTTACATTTTATTCCCAGCACGAAGATTTTAAAGATTGTTCACACTGACGGGAAAATAACTTACAAAACTGAGGTTCATCTTTGTAAGAAATGTCGTTCCAGCAAGAGAAGATTGTTTGTAGAGGCACATTCGACTCCCTATGAACAATATTCACAGCAGGTGGATTACCAGAGACCAAGTGTCATTGCATTTTTTAATGAAGAGCCACCAGAAAGATATGATTTCAGGCGACAGTGGTGGGAAAGGATATTCATGAGAATGAGCAAAGTCACTTGCCCTATGCTATTAACAACTCTTAAGGAACGAGGGGCTTTTCTAGCCAGGGATATTATAACAACTTCCACTACTAATTTTCGGATTATCTACGATGGATACAACAACTATGCCCCTCTGATGCATAGCGGGGAACTTGAGGATGGAACACATTGTCTATTTTCCCAATTTATGATTCTCTTTAAACAACAAGAGGCCCATTCTGAGTCGAATGATCCTTCCAAAACTGAAGTGAACCACCCTCGATCATTCTTCTATGCAACTGTTTGCCAGGTTTGCCGTTCTGCCAATCCAAAAGTAACATGCAACCGTTGCCGGATGATCTTCTACTGCGGAAATAAACATCGCGACGAGCATCAAATCCATCACCGGGATCTTTGCAGGGTGATTTTGAGCATGCTGAGTGAAATGGAGGCTCCAAATCTCTTCAAAAAATTCGAAACTGCTGATCCCGATATGTGGCTACGAGCAAAGATAGATTTGATGAAAACAGCAAAATCTAAAATTGGAAGGAAGTTGCAGGAATATGAGGAGCAGATGTTCCTTTTCCCAAAAACCTGTATCGTTTGTCATGATAGCGATTTAAGCGTGCTGAGGAATTGTGACTGTGGAGTAAGTGCGAACATTCAGAAAAACGTTATTCTAAAATTATAGTGAACAATCATCAAACTTCCCTTTTCTTTATTCTTGATGCAAAACTTAAATCTCAAATTCAATAGTTTGTAGTTTAGGTTCATTTTTGAGAGGGGAATTTCATTCTATACTTATTTGAAGAAGTTATAGTTTTAATTTTTCTCCCTCATGGCAAATTCTTAGAACCTTTTAGTTTTGTGCCCCTGGAAGGCATTCACAGGGCTGCCACTCAGTCACTTAAGTCACTTTTAGTCACTTTTTTATTGCAAGTCACTTTTTAGTCACTGTCCTGAGAAACAGTCGCTATAAGTTACTTTCTTCAAGAAATAGTCACAGGGTGGCGACTTGACCGGGAAACTGGAAAAAACCGGGAACCTGATTAAAAAACGGGAATTTACTCAATTTAGTCTGGACAATTAAAAATTTTACCGTAAAAATACGAGAAAAGACCACTTTCTTTCTATGAATTGAAAAGATATCTCATCATCTGATTTGAAGAATGTAACGTTCCTTTGGTCTGATTCTGAAATTTTTAAAATATATCTATATACTTTATGAGAGAGAATTTCTATTTTTTTTCATTATAAGGAGAAACTTTTGCAAATTAATTTCCTATTAAGATTCATTAAGCTGACTGAAGTTTAATAATCGAATTGATAATGGCACAAACATAGAGAAAGAATTATTTTCTCAATTTCTGCGAAAAAATTAAATTATCACGTTTTACTTGCTTCCTCTCTATTCATTTCATTTATGGCAGGGAGTTTCAGACAATAATTAGGGTTTTTATTTTGAGGCAGGGACTTTCAGTAAAGAAATTTAATTCCACTTGGGACAGGGAATTTTTCATATGGAACGGATAATAATTTTAATTTGAACTTAGAAGAGAGGAAAGTATTTCAAGCAGTCTTTGAAGCAGAAGTAGTATTTCGAAGAAGAAATATGTCTGAATTGTAATAGAAAACTTGTTTACATTGTTCTTCGCGAATTCATCCTTAAAATCAATTACTTGGGTAAAGTTGAATCCTTTTGTTGAAAATTGGATTTGTCTGTTGAAGGTGCAGTATTTCATTTTGAACTTCACCTCTGGCTGAAAACATGAATACTCTATTGAAAAGAAATTTTTTTTTTGGGTGAAAATTCAAGTATTTAGTTGAACATGCATTTTTGAATTGGAAAATCAAACAATTTCTTTAAGAATTTACTTACTTTGTGGAAAATTCACCTTTCTTCTTAACCCTTCTGGCTAAAAATTAATCTTTTTCTGCATAAAATAATCTATTCCAGTTGAAGATTTATCATTTTACCTGAAAAATCATCAGTTAGGTTGACAAATAATTTCTCACCCTGAAAATTTTACTTTTTTATTTTTAGTGAAAAACTTATCTTCTCTGGTTCAAAATTCGACAATTTGTATGGAAATTTGTCTTTTCGAATTCAACATTGAATTATTTCGTTGAAAAATCGGTTTTTGGGCAGAAGATTTTTTTTTTCTTCAAAAGTTCATTTTCTTGTTTAAAAATTCTTCTTCACGGTTCATCATTTAAGTTATACAGTAAAATTTTTTGGATTTTAGTCGAAAATTCATCTAGGTTAAAACTCTTATGTTTGGTTTGGAAATAATTTTTCATTCTCAAAATGGTACAATTCCATTTTTTGTTGGAAATCATTATTTCAATTGGTTAAAATTCAAGCATTTTATTGGAAAATGGTATTGTTTGGTTTAAAATCAATTTTTTGGCAAGAATTTAACTTTTCTAGTTGAAGTTTTATCATTTCAGTTACAAATTCGTCTTTCTGGTTCAAAATTCAACTACTACAGTTGAAAATTTACAATTTTGTTTTAAAATTAAATTTATTAAAAATTAAATTTACAATTTAGAAATGTAGGAGTTTTTCCGAAAGTAAGTTTTTTTGTTGTTTTTGAATGTTAGTTGTTTTGGTTTATAAGTAATTTTTTTCAACTGGAAATTTAGCTTATTCTGAATATCCATACTTGCATTTTAAAGTTCATTTGTTTGATTAAATATTATTTTTCAAATTCAAAATTTGATAATTGAAGTTCATGGTGACGATTCTTCTTTTTCATTAAAAATTAAATACTTTCTTAGTTCGAAATGTACCTATTTTGTTTCTAATTGTATTTTTGGTGCAGAATTAATCTTTCCATTTGAAAATTAATCTTTTCTGTTCAAGTATTCACCTTTATGGTTAAAAATTGAAGTGCTTCAGTCAAATATTTATCATTTCAGTTAAAAGTTCATCTTCTTGGTTTGAAATTTATCTGTTCCAGTTAAAGATTCAAATTGCTATTCAAAAATTCATCACTTTTATTGGAAAATAAACTTTCTTCCAAAATCCATTTCTTTTTTGCTATCGCAATACAATTTTTTCTCAATGCCAACTTTAACTTTCTGCACTTTTTTCTTCTAAGTTAGTCACTTATGTCACTTTTTTAAGGTACATTAGTCTGTGGCAGCCCTAGGCATTCAAGTAACTTCAGTATGTAAAATGATCAGACATTTTCGTTGAAGTGTGTCAAAACTTCGCGAACAATTGACAACTTCATGTAACAAATGAAAACCAATCATTCTGCAACGTATTGATGATGACGTATTGTGATTCTTACAAGAATAGTAGATACTTTTAAATAAAGTCAATCTCCTGCGTAAACAATAAGGGATCATCCTTAATATTCATAACCATGACACACCTTGGTGTATACAATTTTTAGTTTTGAGAATGCTTAAAAATATCTATTCGTTCGAACAAGAACGCATTCAGTAATTGCTAGCAAACACATTTTCGTTCATAACGGGGAGGGATGGAAAAAAATCCCGAAATAGTGTAACGTAGTATTTGAATGGCCCTTAAAACCATAACAAAGATGGATTTCTTTTTTTACGACCTTGAATTTTCCATTGAGGGTTACGTAACGTCGGCAATCGGTTAATATTTAAATAATAATTTGTTTGTAGGTAAACATCTGCAAAATTCACAAGAATGACTCGAAACACAATGAACTCTGCAGTGATTTGACAAAGGCTTTCAAAATAACTACCAGCAGACAGCCACTGATCTTGAATTCAACACTCAAATTACCAGTAGACAGCGAAGGGGCAGATTTGCCATTTTCAATGCTTGACTTTTTGAATTCGTATGTTGTAAATATAGAATTGAAGGACGAAACCACAAAACAAGGAGTGAATTTTCAGGACATGATCAAGTCTAACTTTTTACCGGGCCATTGACTCTACTTTTGGCTGTCAAAAGATTGGGTTATGAAATCAAGTCTTTGATGGTAATTCATATAATTGGAGCCAGTAGTCGGGATATTGGGGCTGAGGGTAGCTGGAAACTTTTCCTATACTGGTTGACACGCTTGGCCAGCTTAAAAATTGTTTTCATAGGTCCTGATATTTCGAATTGCCTCGAAATTGATGTCGATACTTCTGATTTCTCGTCGAATTCTTTTCCAATCGCAACAAAAAGTTTGAAAGCTCAATCTATGGCTCTACGATATGACGAATATTTCAATAGTGAATCCTTCATCAAACCGGATATCATTCTTGGCTGCAATCTCGATATTCACGAAAGCGAATTAGGAATTTCTGATTGCACTTGGAAAGATACAATTTTGACTCTGAAAAAAGTCGGTGTTCCTTTTGTTCTAACGGCAGGGACTGAAGAACGAGCTGAGAAGGATCACAACACATTGTGTAAACTTTTGGAAATGCCTGTTGATTACAAAATTTTCGAATTAAATCCCTATGCCGCATTGACTCCTGAGAGGGATTTTGAAACTGAAGGTGTGCGTTATTCCAACAAGTACGTAATTATTTATGATGGGAAATACAAAGAATCGGTTGAATTGAAAAAAGCAGGAAAAAAGAAATTTAAAGGGAAATCGTCGATTGTGGAAAAGTCTAATCTGGAAGAGAAGTTTTCTGACTGTCGAATTACTCAGGATAAAGGATACTTACCGAAATGACTTTTGAGAAGTTTTTAGGAGGATGATAACCTATTATTCCAAAATTTTATTTTTCTGATATAACTATATTTTTTCAACGCTTTGAGAAAGTATTTTAAGTAAATTTTTATGTATTTTTTCAAGTAGCATAGAATAAATGACAAAATGTGACCTTCTCGTCCTGGGTTGGTTATTGTCCGAAATTTCACATGAATATGCAAGCAGTTCAATCCAGTTTTACGTGAAAAAGTTTTAGTTTTCAAAAAAACCAAATTTTAAATAAGGTGAAACCACTAGTAATTTATTATGACGAACCCTCAAATTTTTGTATTTAAAAAAATCTGCCCGCTGCGCGGGCACATTCTCATCGCGCGCCTCGCGCGCGGCTTGCTTCGCTCGCAAGTTTGAGCGCGCCTAGGGCGCGCGTCTTTTGGATCTCGCGCTCGATGGTAATCTCACCTCACGCTCCGCGCTCGGTTATGAATTTACCTCGCGCTACGCACTCGGCCTTTGTACCTCCCTACAGTTTTGTAGAGAGTTTGTGAAACTCAAAATCGAAATATCGACTACTTTAATTTTATGAGTGTGGATTCTCTTTTGTTAAAGCTTCTCCGGC
>WSXT02162071.1:0-10036 GCA_011762715.2 Neuroterus valhalla | reverse complement strand
TAAACTGATCGGTTTTTATCAATTTTTATTAACTCTGCAATGTTTACTAACAGAAAATTCAGCCTCACTTTTTGTGGTGCCATCTGTTGGATTAAATCCACCGCCATTTCCCCTCCAGATCGTAAGAAAACAGAAAAGTGGGGGCGTTGCATGGGGCTGGTCTCAACTCTCCCTAGAGGAACTCTATTTGGAAGCAGTTTAGTTAGAGCTCTAAGTAGAAGGGTATGTGCATCCGCCATGTTTGGCCCATGAAGCAGAAAGCATTAAACACGAGAATTAAAGCTTGATTGCGATGGGAAATGAGATGTGGATGCTGCAATTGTAAAGACCACACACAGTCTATACAGGTGGTTAATAAACGTAAGTCAATAACCTATATATCCCAGCTTACATAAAAAGGTGAATAAGACCTATGTTAGTAAAAATGATTTGGAGAACTCATTTGGCGTATTTGTGTGTTTTATGCATAGTTGTAATTTTTATTATCTTTTAAACCGCATCATTTGTGCTCATGTTGGAAAGATTCGAATACAAATTATAACCACACAAAAGACACTAAATAAATTTTATTCGAAGAATAATTTGGAAAAAAATGGTAAAATGTACTTTTGGAATAACTTCCTCACATTGATTATTTACATAATGGTACACTCATTCTGTGTGCATCATACAATGCACATGGTGTACAGTCTAAAGAGAAGTTATGTTCACCTTCATATCAAATTGCAATTGAAACGTGAAAACTCTGATAACTTCTCTACATTAGTGTTACCTAGTCTGGTGTACTTTTTTATGTTTGATTTAATAAATAAGTTATTCACTAACGGTTTGTGACCATCTGTGTGTGCTGTATGTGGTCTTCACAATTACAGCTGCTTCCGCATCCCATTTCAGAACACTCTGTAAGAAAAATATTTACATATACGTTTCCAAGAACATCTCTAATCAAATTTAACCTATTATTTCCAATATCAAGAACTAATTTTATTAAAATTGAGCTTTATTTCTTACGTTTAATGTACATGTTGTATGCATATTCCATTTACTCCATGGGCCCGAAATGGCGGATGCACATACTCGTCTTTATAGGGGCCTAGTTTAGTGTATCAGCTGTGATAGTGTGATAGTGGATAACTGGTGACAGCCTGACAGCTAGTGCTCCGAAATATGTTCTGTTTAAGGTTCTCGAATTATTGCTCTCAACAAATAGCCTAGAATGCATAAGAAAATCTGTTGCCTGAGAAACCGAAAAAGGCCTAGAATGCAGCCGAGCGACTGATGGAGTGGACTAACTCAAAGAGAACAAAATCGTTTCCAGAAAAATGTATTGTTGGCATATATAAATAAACTGTCTGGAATAATGAAACCTTCTAATCCTTTGTCTCAGTATTTAATGTTAAAATCAGCATTAAGGACCCGTGACGATTTAATACTGGAAACCTATGCAAAGCTTTACCTTTGAAATAAAAGTCGACTTGCTTCAAGGCTAGAAAATAAAAAATTTTGTAATTTAATGACATGAAAATTTTCCTAATGAAAAACTTCAGACCACGATTATTTAGAAATTTAGGTATGAAATACCCTGGATGTAAAAACTTGCTTACAATTTTTTTTATAGTCATGTACGACTTTTATTACATTATTTGTAAGCTGCATTGGTTATTGGAATAACCGGAGCATTAAGGCGAGGAGAGCTTTAAGCTTTAAAAATGCGTCTGAACGACGCGACGTAAAAGATTGAGAATCAATATCCTCAATTACAATTCTAAAAACGGGAAATTACGTAGTTCAATCTTCCACTGTTATTAAAGAATTGTATAATCTTGAGAAAGAATTTTGTGCTGAGAACAAAAGATGTTGATACCAATCATGTATTTTTGGATTTTCGGTAATGATGGCATTCTTCATTTGAAAAATGGAGTTTTACAAAATAAAATCATACCGATTCTCTCGTTCCCTGATAGAAATAAGAAATATAAATAAATTTCAATTAAACTCAAAAAAACTTTTTTAATGATCTAAGTTTTATTTTTTTTTTGTCTCAGGAGAGCAGATGGAGAGTGGAGAGGTGGCGTATTAACTCTTCCTCTATGCAATATGAAATCACTATTTTCCGGTTAGAAAATGGAATTCATGGTTTCAAGCTGATCTTAGTTGGAATGAATGTATTATTTCATTCAAGATTCCCAATTTTCGTTGTGAGTAAACTTTTTTGTTGAAAAATGATCTTTTTTGATTGTAAAATAAACTACTTGGTTTGAAGTCGAGTAACTTTGGAGAAAATGATTTTTGTTGCAACTTAACTTTTCCTGTTCAAAATTTATATTTTTTGGTCGAAAGTTCAACTACATGGTTGAAAGTTGAAGTTCTTTATCAAATATTTATTTCTCACGATTTAACTCTTTGGCTGTCAATTCATGTTTTCTTTGAAGATGCGTCTTTTTTGGTGGAAAATTGTTATGGTTTGTTTAAAATTCCTTCTTTTCATCAAAGCTTCTTCTTCGTGGGTTGAAAATCTACCCATATAGTTCAGAGTTCAAGTATTTGTTCGTAAATGTAACTATTTTTTTAAGGTCATCTTTTTTCATCGAAAATCAACTCTTTTGTTTATTTTTCCCTCGTCTTGGTAGGAATTTGATGATTTTCGGTCAAACTCCGACTATTCATTCAAAGGTTAATCAATTAGGTTCGAAGTTCAATTATTTTTTTCAAAATTTAACTGTTTCCTTATATCCATGTTTCATGGTCAAAAATAAACTTTTTTGTTAAAAATGCAACAGTTTTTGGTTGAATATTATTATCTTTCATTCAAAAACATGACGTTTTGGTTGAATATACATTTTTCGGATGTTAAAAATGGAAGTATATTGTGTTCAGAGTGCAAATATTTTGTTTGGTTCAAAAATCAAATACTTTCTCCGAACTTCCGGATTGAAAATATTTTTATTTGGCCAGTTTCCAGAATAAAATCACCAGATTCAGCATTGCCTCCCTCCCCCATCCCTCCATTTCACAGTTCGTTATAAGTACTAGTAAACAATTTTTAAAATCTTGACAACACTATCTCAAATTGTTCAAATGATTGATTATTTCAGTATACTCTATACATTATTTAGTTTGCATTAATTAAGAATTTCAAGTTTTTTCAATACATTGAAATACTAAATTCTAGCACATGAAAGTGCAAAACCGTAATTTTTCACTGGAATAGGTAAAGAAAATCAAAAATACTATTCATTTTGTGAGGAAATTAAACTTTATCAGAGAGTGGATAGCATCCCTGCTTGAATAACAGCCCAACCCGAATTTAATTTCGATCAACAGATTTCAAGGTGCAATATTGAGAAATCTACAAAACTGGGTTCATCAAATTATTTTTAGGAGCAGTAATTTTGACTTGTAGAACTTTAAGTAAAAAACATGTGAGTTGAAGGTCTGTAAAACTGATAATTCGATGGCAACTCTATAAATGAGCGGAAATCTAATGATAGCGACAGAGGCTTGATTAGCTGTTAGCAGCTGTAGTCCACGCTTTTATTAGCCCGATGACACCGAGGATCATTGCCAAACTAGGGCCGAGCAGTACAATGGCTTCCATAGATGCGTTTCGAAAATAACACCTCTCTGTCTCTTTGTTTTCTATCGTTGTTCTTTTCACCAAGTCTCAGAGAGGGAAGGGAGAAGAGGTCAAGACAAGTCGATGCACTCGGAGCTCGATTAGACTTCGACCAGAACATGTAGGATTCCTTATTTATTGAATATAAAAGTAACCAGTGGTGTGGGTGGTCCAAATTTTAGTCAAATCTACAGGACACTTATATGATTATATGATTATTTGTATTTATCCAAAAAAAGTCTCTAGGGCTATTTAGACCTTCAAGGAACAGGTTATTCATAGTACAGAAATAACTGTGAAACAGCAGTCGATTTACAAAATATAAGGATACAAACTTGGAAGTAAACAACATCGAAAATGAAGAGATTGATTCATTGATCAGTATAATGCAAATTAGAAAGCCCAAAGTATTAGAAGGTAGATTTCATTAGGGAGGGAAAAATATAAATATATTCATTTATACATATGCGCATATCTTTGTAACAACAAGTTATTAATTATAGAAATATTGAGTAATAAATTCAAATGTCAACTCATATCAATATGCTACAGTTTATCACATATAAAAAGTTTTGATTAAGGAAGAGAATAGGAGTTTTCAAACTGGTATTGTGATGGAGCCTGCCTGATTATAACAGGTGGTTTGTTCCAAAGGCGTGTACCACGAATAACAAAAGACCCTTTCATTTTGCAAGTCCGGTGAGGTTGAGTTTTAACTGATAGAAAACCAGTACTAAGTTTTTCTAGTACTAGAAAAACTAGTTTCTTTCAGTTTTTCCTCTCTAGAACTTTGGACTGTTTTGATGGGTTTTCATCAATAAACTAAAGGAGATAATGTTGGCGCTTTAGAGTTGAACTAGCTATATATTGGCGACATTGAGAAGTCTTGTAGTCCAGTCAAATTAGCTTGAAAACACCTCCTTTCCAGAAAAAATTTATAAAGTTTTGATATCTATCGTACGGGGTTCCTTATACCATTAGAATCAAATATCAAAAGAGTTTCCCTCTGGACAGTTGACGGTACCACCCTTAAATCTAACAAACAACACCCGAAAATTGGTTTTTGGCGATTATTTCGAAAAGGGTGAATCAAAGGATAAAAATAGTTACGTATAGAATAATTGTACATAAAATTCTTGATCGAAAGAGTTGTATGTATTTTTGTTGCACGTGCCATTGTTTCCGAGTAATCCGCCCTTCAAACAGGGGGTGAGTTTGAGCTTGAAGCCCGCACGCTCTTTCTCTTGCACATACCTCAAAATAGCATGGTTTTTAGGTAGTAATGTATGAGACTGAAATTGAAGAGCAAATAATTTTACATGAGTCCTGGTCATTAATTTGTTATTTTTTGAACATTTAGAGTTATATCAACATTATTTCGAAAATATATCAGTGGCTTATTCTATGAAAAACTGATTATGGACGTATGCATATATGCGTAATGTATTAAGTACTCAATAAATACTATTTTACATATTTTCCAGCAATAAAATTGATTTATGAGTAACTGTTCTATGAAACATGAGATTTTATTTATGATAATAGTAGTTTTTTTTAAGGAGTAAAAAACGGAGAAATGCTCATGCACTAACCACATCCGAACCTTGGGGACCACGAGCCCGATATACGCACCCCACATATTTATACACAAGTGTACAAAGACGTGAGGCGCGCTCACGGGCGCGCAATCCACAAGGAACGGATGTGAGTGTGGGACTTACCAAACGGCACCTACCCACTAAACCTTAAACTCCTTTTCCTGCCAACCCATTTCCCCGGAACCGCTTTCGCATTACTTCAGGGAAATGGGGGTAAGGCTTCTACGCCGTGCTTCGGCGTTCCGCTGTGTTTGCCAAATTTGACCAAAACAATCTCCTGCTTTTTGACCCTACCAAGATGCACGCATCGTCCTCAGCAGCGTAACATAGTCGCGCAATGGGCTCGTCGGCCTCCGGCATCCTGGTAGGGTCCTACACTGCAGTACCTCGAGACTTCACTTTAGGTGTCGCCTCTCGGTACACCATGCACCTTGCGGTCCCCGGAAGATGGTCAACCCGGGAACCTTCGCCTTTTGCGGCGCAGAGTACTTGCGCACTCCGCAGACCTGTGTCCCTCCTTGCCGCACCTCCAACAACGCGCCTTTCTATCGGACCCAGTGCATGCCTCTGACATATGGCCATAGCCGTGACAGCGGAAACACCGGGTCACCTCCTCCTTCTTTCTTACGCGACAGGACACCCACCCAACTTTCAGATGCCCTGCGCGCAAGAGCCTTACAGCCATGTCCTCATTCAACGTAATGAAAGCCTTCAGGTTACCCCTGAAGGCCTTCCGCGTTAAATTGACAAGAAGCTCTCCCCTCCAGTCGGCACCCAAGTGCTTCTTCACTGCTTCTCTAACGTCCTCTCCAACAGTGAGCTCGTCGAGGTCGAGTATTTCAACCTCGATTCGGGAGACAAGCTCGCGGACCTTTCCCTCTGTGCCAACCACCTCTTTAATAGCGTTCGACAGTTTAATTCTGTCATTCGCCAGGTTTCCTCCCTCTATGAGGATGTCACCATCCTTGGTTTTTCGGACGCCCCTGACTTTGACACCAAGGGAGTCCGGATCAACTGTCTTCTTAATGTTCCGAAGTACTTCGGCGTAGCGCGAACCCTTGGACGGCTTTATTAAGACCGCCTCAGGTTGAGCCCGTCTCCGGGCCTCCTTCTCCTGCTTCGTTGGTCTCTTAGCCACCACAGGAGGTGGTGCTTCCATCCAAGAACTCGAGGACACAGGTACAGGTACCTGCGCCCGAGTCTTCACCTTTCTAATCGCTGGCCTCCTTGCGCTCGTGTCTGGGGGCTCGCGGTGGGCTCTCTCTGCCTCTTCTCTTTGGTTGAGGCGAGAGTTTTCCTGGCGTGTTGATCCGTCTGAGTCCCCTGCTCAGACACATTAGCCGCTTGGCTGCCAGAAACCGCCAGTACAGAGGCTTTCTTCTCCTCTCTCTTTTCCTCGACTATCTTCCTACCTACAAAGTAAGTATAGGACTGTCCGATACTCACCCTCCAGTCTCGATGAGACTTCATTTCTCGAAGGGTATCAACTGCTTCGTCCAATCCCTCCTGAATAGTCAGGAACATATTCTTCTCCGTTGTACAGAAGGTCGTCATCTAATGCAAGATCTCTTCCATCTTCTACATATTTTTGAGCTCCGTTACTTTGTACTCCTCCACAGTGATTGCGTACTGCTTCGCTTGGAATTTGTTACAGAAAGCCTTTTCTTTATCCGTCTGTCAGACGTCCACCTCACCAAAGGAACATTTCCTCACTGAGGCTCCTCTCCTGTTCTCCAGACTCCAGAACGTTTCTTTGGCCGCCCCCAAAATCCACGGGGCCAGCACCGGCTACCGGGGCTTGCACCCGGTCGGAACCAGTGGGGAGATTTGAACTCCTTTGGGATAGTTTGTTTTGAAGAAACTCGCTCATCCTTGATTTTTTATTCGGGGTCTCTTCCCCTAGCTGGCATTTGTCCACCCCGGGTATTTGATTTCCCTGGTATCACCCATTTCTGAGAAAATTCCCCTTTCCGCAATCTGGGGAGGCGTCCGATGGGTGCCCGATGAGTGGTGGTAGTGGTAGCATTCTCTTGTACATACCTCGAAATTCGGTTGTTTCTCGGTAAAAATAAGGACTCAAATTGTAGAGCAGACATTTCGATTTGAATACTTCTAATTATTTTTCTCCTCAAACTATTGAGTTTATATATAAAACGTATTTAAATCCTCCCAGATGTTCATGTTTATCATTCTCAAGAGAGTCGTAAATGTTGAATAATGATGATTTTTTTTGTCTTTCTCGTTAGGTCTTTCTCACTGAAAACAGAAAGAGGGGATGATAACAGTCCATAATTGAAGCATGATTTCAAGTCTTCCCTTGCTTTTACAGTGCAAATTATTCTCTGGAGCAATTGAGAAGTATCAATTTCTACATCATCGGCAACTCTTATAGTAGAATTTGATGCAGAAATTGGTTTGCTTTATTTTTGCGTTTTATTGTAGAATCCGCAAATTTTTTTCCTTCGATGACGACTCCTCTCAGTAATTTTCCGCCAATTTCTGTGGCTTTGTGACAATTCATGTCTTTAGAAGCAACAATACCACTCGATATTGACATGAGATCTTCGGAACAATTAAATGAAAAATGTAGTAGAAACCATTGGAGAAAAGTTTAGACATTCTTTTCGTCCTTTCTAATTCTCGAATCCCTGAGTTAAATATGTTGAAAACTAGTACTGCTGTTAATTCCGCAGAACTTTCCAATATTCTCGCAAACATGATATGCTACTGGCAAACCCAAAATCCATTTATGTAAAAAACTTTCTGTAAATCCTCGCCCATGTGTAATTCCTCCGATGCCTTTCATTTGCTTCATTAAAAGTGGGTTAATTACCATGTCCGACAATATCCCAGACCAAAGTTCATCTGTACGTCTAATTGTCAAAATTTGGCATACAAAAAATGTCCACTTGCATGGAAAATCGGCAACATACTTCTAATGGAATCTAAGTGAAGCTGCCAATTTTCCCATACGCTCAGCTTGAATAAAGTGCAATACAATAGTTACGAGATCAAAGTATTGTATCCACAACTGAGCTGTCTTTCCTTTTGAACGTAACACGTCGATCTGGGTTCTTAACTTTCTATGGATTCTTCAATAATATCATTATCTCGTACAGAATCGAAACTTGGAGGGATGTTTTTAAAATCTGCAAGAACGTTTCGACAATGCTGAGCCTCAGAATCCTCTAGGTTGATTTCAGATAAAATTATTTTCGATAAAGCACACTATGCTAACAAATGTGCTCGGAACGCCTTTGCGTGAGCGTGACCTGTCAACATATGAGGTTCCGAGGAGGAAACAAAAGCTGTGCCATATCAGCACACTCTTCTAAAAAAAGAAGCTCCTCAATGTACGTTTCTGTCTTGACGCTTCACGTTTGAGGGGGGGGGGGGATAAAGGGTGAAAAAAACGCTTTGTTTATGAATTTCTTTCGAAGATCTGGTTGAAGTAAATGTGTTTAAATCATTTGGACTTTAAGAAGGATCGTAGAAACAACATTCAGAAATCTTTTTCTAGAAAAATATTGAGAAATGAGCTAGAGACGCAGCTTTTCCGAAGACGCCTCTTTATAGAAGATTATTTGCGGTGACCACTGTAGTTGAGCGTAGAGTTATTTGAAATCAAAATAGTAAAGTTATTTCGAAAAAATATAAGTTTTTCCCGACCCCAACGGTTAGTATTTTTTTTTTCTCTTTTTTTTTTTATCTTTTGGGGGTCGTTTGAAGTCAAAATAGCGAGTTTAGATGAAAAATTCCGCCATTTTGTAGGTGTAAAACAACCTCGATGTGGAAAATGGAGTAAAAGTAACCGTTGGGGTCGGGAAAAACTCATATTTCTTCAAAATAACTTCACTATTTTGATTTCAGATAACTCTACGCTCAACTACAGCGGTCACCGCAAATAATTTTTTTGAAAGGGGCGTCTTCAGGAAAGCTTCGTCTCTAGCTCATTTCTCAATATTTTTTTACAAAAAAATTTATAAATGTTGTTTTTATGATGCTTCATATTATCCAAAATGATATAAATACATTTACTCTCTCCCTGTTACGGGTTTTGAGAGTCTGGGCATAACCTTCTCTCTATTCCTTTGCACATCTCACCACTAACTCAGGAGTGAGGGGGGCCTACAGTTTACGGTGGGTTCCGAACCACCAAGAGCGACAGCTACTTAATACTTAGAGAACTCGAATAACTCTAGAGGTACCGGGCTCACGACTCTTCGTGGCCCGCCGAAGCTCTTCCAGAGTGCGAGGCGGGAATCGAACCCACAACCAGACCGTAGCGTGGGTCCAAAGCTCATGCCTTAGCCCCCACGACCAACTGACCACTCTAGTACTAGTATTACCTAAATCATATATAATATGAAATATAAACTGAAAAAATCAATTTTATAGCTAAAAAATATGTAAAATATTATTTAATAATTACCTTATACATTACGCATACATGCATACATATATAATCAGTTTTTCATAAAATGATCATAATCTTTAAATGTTTGAATAATAGAAAATTAGGACCAGTATTTGTGCAAAATTATTCGCTCCACAATTCTAGTCCTACACATTATTACCAAAAAACCACCCAATTTCGAGGTATGTGCAAGAGAAAGAGCGTGCGGGCTTTAAACTCAAACTCACCCCCTGTTTGAAGGGCGGATTGCTCGGAAACGATGGCACATGCAACAAAAATACATTCAACTCTTTTTGTCAGGAATTTTTTTGCACTATTTTTCTATACATAACTATTTTTATCGTTTGATGCACCCTTTTCGAAATAATCGCCGAAAACCAATTTTCGGGGGTTGTTTGTTAGATT
>WSXT02162060.1:0-10037 GCA_011762715.2 Neuroterus valhalla | reverse complement strand
TACGTAGTATGAATCTAGAAGAATATAGCTATAAACATTCACACTTTGTTTAAACAATCATTTTTGCTAAATTAAATCGAATAATTTTCCACTTCATGTTAAAAGTGGACAAAAAGTTGTAAATTTCAGGAAAAACCGCAACTTTGTAGCATTATGCTAAGAGAATATTGTTATGAATAAAAAAAATTGTTTAAACAATTTTTGTCAACTTTATTTGATTATTACCTCGCTCTCACTAAAATGATAAATCGTTTAAACAATTTGAATAAACTTGTAATTATCAGTATAAAGTAGTATTTTATGTATTTGAAATAATCTGCGTTGAAAAAACCGCAAAAAAATCATAATTAGCGCCAAAAACTCGAAAAACCCATTTTTTCCCTTATGGGGGTTTTCCGAGACCCTAAAAAACAGACGTATGGGGTTGATATTTGAAAAGTAATATTTTATTCGCATTCTGTGACCAACTGTGAAGAGAAATGGCGAATTTCCGTCGAAGTTTTCGCGAATTGTCTTTTTTTCTTTTGGGAAATAGGTGTTAAACTTCACGGGGCTTGCGGCACCTCTAAATATTTTTTTTTCAAAACAAAAAAAATGCATCAATTTTTTTGTGGATTTGAATAAATTTCCGGGCGTTTTGCATAAAATTTCGAAAAAATTTTTTTGTAATGCAATTTCGGACCACCCTAGTGTACAATTGTCCGGCTTGTACTTTTTAAGCCGAGTTTCGAAGTCTCTTATAGCTATCAAAAAGAAAATCTGCCTGCTGCGCGGGCACATTCTTATCACACCCCTTACGCGCGGCTCGCTTTGCTCGGAAGTTTGAGCGCGCCTGGGGCGCGTGTCTATCGGATCTCGCGCATTGCTCTCGGTCTTTGTACTTCCCTACATTTGTATACAGAGCTTTTGAAACTCGATAGCGAAATGTCAACTACTTTAATTTGTTGATTGACAATTCTCTTTTGTTAAAGTTTCTCCGGCCTTAACGAATAAATTCTCACCTAGTGTCTCGTGCTGCGCACTCAATCAATATTTGACCGACACGGTAGAGAAGTTTCGTTGCCCAATTTTTTTCATGTGTTGTGTACTTTTTCTAGGAATTTATTTGTTTGATGTTTCATTTTATTTTATACGATTCAAACAAAAACTACGTTTTCAATCGCAAAAATTATATCAAATTTATAGATCTTCTTCGGGTGAACAACTTTTCTCTATCAATCTTCTGTCTTCGCCTTCGTCATTTTTTCAAAAAGTTCATTATTTCATTTTTATAGTTATATTTCTTGATTGAAATGGAAACCACATATTCTGTTGAAAAAATATTGATAACACATTCCAAGATATTTTCCTGGCAAAGAACTTGCGCCTATTTGTTTTTTCCTAAGCTTGGGACGATCGTCTGAAAAATTCAATTTTTCGATTTTTTGAGAAAAACCACAAAGTTTTAAATACCATCTTGTAGGGCTCCACAAAAGGAACATTTGTTCTCTTATACCATTTTTTCATATCTTCCGCTGTGTGGCTAAAAATTCTCATTTTTGTTTAAATTTTCGAATTTTGAAAATGACGTAAATCTGAAAACTTTGTTTTCATTAAAAAACATTATGGGATAAATTGTTCCACTTATCACTTACTATAGGAAACTGTACTAACAATTTTTGAGTCTTGAAAAAAATGTTCTCAAAAATATTCGAAATGCTCTAACTTCTTGAATTTTTTCCCAAAAAAAGCGGGCTAACGAACTTGTCCTTCAGTTTCCGACACTGAAAAACTGTACCACAGGCCAATCGAATCGATTATTTTTTTCGCAAGTAATCGTGCTACAAGACAGACATACATACATACGTGCATACAAACAGACAGACACATTCGTAAAAACCTGTTTTTCGGGTTCAGGGGGTCTCAAAACTTGGACACTTGACAAAAAAAAAGGGGGAGGGGTCATATTTTACACAAATCCAATACCTTCTCTGATGAGAATGTAATAAATCCGTTGGCGAATGCAAGAAACTGAAATACACACGAAAAATAATAAAATCTTAACGCGCCTTTGCGAAACCCCGCAGATGAACATTTTATAATGTTTTCGATATTGAAGTGATGCTACTTTTTTAACTATTAGAATTTTAATTTTAATAGTTTTTTAATTTCTTTACTTTAAATTTGGCTACTTTTAAGTATTGCGATTAATTTTAGGATTTCTTTGACATTAAGATATTGAAAAAAGTCATCGTCCCGTGTGGTAGATTGAAGCCACGAAATATTCTAATTTCAGAACGGAATTAAACAGCAAAACCTCAAAATGGCATAAGGAGTTGCTCAAATTTTTGCAAAAGAATGGGAAATATGAATATGTAGTCACTTTCACTCGTATTTTTTTCATAATACCAGGAAAGAAATAATATGTAAGTTATTAATGTATTGTAAAAATTGAAAAAAGCAGTATTATTAAGATTTTGTTACAATGTTACTCCACAATGTAATTAAAAATTTGTTTACGTTTTGATACACAGATTGATTCAACAGATTAAAGTGTGTGAACATTTCCACAATGAAGGGTAGCAAGATTGGCAAAAAGCCAGTAATTGACCATGACAGCTTTAAACAGTTATTGCTCGAAAATAAAGATAAAATCGTGATTAACAATAAAATAGTAACTGTTAGTAATGGTACCATATGGAAAAAGTTAGAATGTAAATTGGGAGTCAAAGACTGTACACTTTATTCTTATGCAGTGAGTGAACAATATGGTTATAGAGCCTTACTATTAGGTATTGTTCAAGATGAAAGTTTGGATACGAGTGCTAGTTCACTAGACGATTCACTGAATTTGCCTAAAATCAATTACTGCGTCGATTATGTGTTTAAGTTGTCGAAAACAAGATTCGACACCCTCATTCTTGAAAGAGTCTACAAAGCAGGAAATAACACGACGAGAAAGCGTACGATTTTAGTACCTCATGAATGGGAGGAAACAGTACAAGAATATCTATGGAATATTCACAAAATACCACACGGTTTCAATTTTGATGATTCAAGACTGACAAGAAGCGCTGAAAATGGTAAAATTAATGGTACGTTTTTGTAATTTTATTGAACAGAGAATTTCGACGGTAGTTTATTAATACTTGTTGATTTATTACGAGTCTCATTTTTTTCGTCGTTATTGATACATCAGTATTCACCTGATAATTCAAGTATACGTTAATGCTTTCCCTGGAAGCGCTGAAATAAAGTGAGTTTTGTTACCATCATTTTTTGTTAATTTTTTTTTCACCTTTTCACCCATTTTGAAATTATAATATCAATTAGGTCAAAAGTAATAAACAATTGAATTTTTTTCTCAATCATTATGTCGCTATCAAGGATGTTGGGATGAGCTTCTTTATATATATGCACAAAAACTTGAACTTCAACATGAAAATAATTAGAAAACTGAATTATCGCTGTATAAAAAGTTATTACCTTTTTTAAAAAACAATCGTATACATACATAATCTCATTTTTATATTATAGTAGGCCTAATTTCGATACCTTTCACACATGAATAGGCTTTTCTTTTCGAGTTCATAAATGCCATTTTCGAAGTTTATCTACATTCCTTACTCTAGGTCAGTTTATTAAGATGAAAGTCTATCATGAGAAATAAATTTCCTTTTCATCTAAATTTATCCATCGATGAATAAACCATTCGAATTGAAAGCGAGATGATGCAATCCGGCCGATGTTCATCGATGAGCAAAACTCTCTAGCTATGTCGATTTTCCATTTTTTAATCTTTGTATTGCACGGTATTGATTTAAAAATTTTTATAGAAGGGAAAGGAATCAGTCAAATTCGATGCTGATGCGCATAAACATCACGGTCGCGTAAGACAAGCGGCGCAGAACGGCGGAGCGCCCGGCCCATACTGTGGCACTATAAAAAAATGCGATTGTTTATTGGAAGAGTTAATAACTTTTTAGAAATCAATCATTTAGTTTTTTAATTATTTTTATGTTAAAATTGAAGTCTTTGGCGTATTTGAAAAGAGGCTCATTCCGATATCTTTAATAGCGACGAAGTAATAGAATTTGAAACAAAAAATTTCAATTTTTTATAACTTATGACCCAATTGATATTCAAAATTCAAAATTGGTAAAAAGGTTCTTCATTGTATGCGCAAAAATCCTACTAAATATAAATAGCATCGCTTCTATGGGAAATTTCCCATGTTGAAATAGTCGGGAAGTGCCCTATTTTTTCATAACTCTTGAAAACTGAAGCGCATTAACCTAGAAAAAGTGTCCTAATTATTACCTTCAATTTCAAAGTACTTGAAAAAAATAAAATTAAGTGGTTTGAAATTTTTTTATGAATTTTAGTGACGTGAAAACAATTTTAAATTTGAGCAATACCGGAAATGTTTAAACCACTACTAGAAAACGTATTGAGTGTAAAACGTCATTTCTGAGAAAACGGATCTTTTTCAGGACACTGCAACTGCAAAGCTACAATTGAGATTGAAATAGATAACGAATCTGACGATCTCAATACGATTTTTCACTGCCATATAGAAAAAGGTATAAATGAGGACTGCAAGCCAAGACAGTTGCGATCCAGCAAAAGGCAGAAAATAGGTGAACACCTTGACAATAAGTTAGTAGATGCATATGTGAGCCAAGAGCGCCGAAAATTTCAGAAACACGGTGATCCCAACCCTCCTATGGTATACAAGGAAGCTGTCTTACGCACAGCGAAATATGAGCACAGAAAATCCCAGTACAGAGACAAAGATCCAATTAAAGCGTTGAAGCTACTGAAGAGGTCAAATGTTGGTCTCGACGTGATTCGTGATATAGGATGTGATCCATTTTTTGTGTTCTTCTTTTCTACTCATCAAATTAGATTATACAATATGTATCATAGAGAATGTCCTTTATTGCTTGATTCGACGACTGGAATTTCTAAGAAACTTGATATTTTAGAAAATGAAAAATCCCATACGCTCTCTTTGCATCTGGGCGTCATTAATTGTGAAAAAGGTCAATTTGGAGTATTTGGCGGTATAACTGAACGTCAAGACACGGTCTCCATAGAGTTCTTGCTAAAACGCTTTTTTCAGAGAGGATCCAATTTTCCCAAACACGTTGAAAGACTTTTTTCTCATATCTATATATACGCACACACGCACACAAACACACGCACACATAAATACACACACACATACACACATATTATACCTACTAGAAGAGTAACGCGCACCAAGGCGCGCGTCTCTGCTCTTTCATTGTTAACTTCTTCATATCAAATTGTTTTAATCCAACGTATATTATTTCAATCATTATTAGTTTAATTCGAAAGATTTACAGAAGATGAATTAATTTTTCTTAACGTACATATGGTCAATTTTGTAATATTTTGAGAATGTAAAAAAATATTATTCTTCATCAGAATAGTCGCATTTCTCCGCTTGTTTTCTTCGTCTTTCCTTCGCTGAACTCTCTCCTTTTCTTCTCCTATTCTTCTCTCCTCCTCCTTACTCTTTTTCTCTCTTAGCTTTCTTACTTTCTCGTTTCCTTCTTCTCACGTTCTCTTCTTACCTTTTCCTCTTTTTTCGTGACCACTTGCCTTCTCTCCTTCACCAACCCTCTTTTTTCATTCTCCCCTCCTTTGCTAACTTCTCTCCTTCTTCTCTTCTCTTATTCTGTCCTTCTCTTCTTCACCTGACTCTCTTCCTAACCAGACTTTCTTTTCCTCTTATATCTCTTCTACCCTTTTCTTATCCTAAAATTTATATTTTCTTCTCATCTTCTCCTCTTCTTCTCCTTTTTGCTCCTTTCTGCTCCTTTTTCTCTCTGTCACTCAACTCTTTTCTTCCTTGTGCTTTCCTTTGTTCCTCGTCTTTTTCTCATTACTCTTTTCCTCTCTCCTTTTTTTCTGCTTCCAACCCTCTTCTCTTTTTCACTTTTCTTTCTCTTATTCTCTTGTTTTTTTCTTACATTCTCCAATAATTCTCTCCTCTTCTACATTTCTTCTTTTCTCCTTCCCGTTTCTTCTCTCCGCTCTACGCTGTTACTCTTCTCCTCTTTTCTACCCTTCTCCTCTGTTCTACTTCCTCTCTCCTTTTCTTCTATCTCCTCTTCTCGTCCTGCAAGTCTTTTCTTTGTTTCTTCTTTTCTTTTTCTCTTTATTCTCATCATCTCTTCTTCTCTTCTTAGCTTCACCCCCCTCCCCCTTTCCTCCGACTCCCTTCTTCTTTTCTTTTCTTCTTCTGCTTCTTGCACTATTTCTCTCCTTACTTTATACTTCTCTGACTTACTCCTGATATTCTCTCTCCAACTCACCTACCCTCGTAACTTCCGTCCACTTGCTTATTCTCTTGAATCCTTCTTTCTCTTACTATCGTTTTCTTTCTTTACTTCTCTCTCACACATTTCTTCCTTTTCTATTCCCCCCATTCCAAAGTCTTCTTTCACCCATCCGTCTTTTCTTCTTTTGTTATCCTCTCCTTTTTAATATTCTCTTCTTCTTCTCTTCACCTCTAAACTTTCTCTTCCTCCTCCCAATCTTCTATCCTCCATTCCCTCTTTTCTTCTAACAACTCTCTTCATGTCTTAACTCTCTTCTTTGTCCTTTTTCTTACATTAGTCTTTCCTTCCCGCATTATATTTTTGTCTTCTCCCCTTCTTCCCTTCTCTTCTCTTCTTCACTTATTTTGTACTCCTTTCCTTTCTTTTTTCCTCAACTCTCTCTGCTCTTCTTTTTTATTAACTACTTGTCTCCTTCTCTTTATTTCTTTTTTCTCTTGGTATCCTCTTCTGGTTTCCTCTTCTCTTCTTTTCTCTTTTTCCTGTTTCTCTTTTATGCTCGTCCTCTTTTCTCTTAAGCCTTTGTTCTCTTCATATCCTAACTGTCTTCTTTCCTCCCTGTCATTTTTGCTCCTTCCTTCTTTCTAGTTACTCTTCTTTTAGTCTACTTTTTTCTTTTTCTCCCAGCTCTCTGCCCCTCTTGATTATTTTCTTCTCTCGTCCCCGTAGAATTCTTCCTCCCACTTTCACCTATTCTCTCCTCCTCGTCTTCTTTTCTTTACTTTGTGCCTTCTTCCCTCTATCACATTCTCATAGTCACACCTTCTCTTATTTTTTTCCGTCTCTTTTTCTCCTTTTCTCCCCTTCTTCTCACAATTCTCATCTCGCTTCCATTTTTTCCACTTCTTTTCAATTTATCTTCTCCTATTTTTCTCTTTCTCTTTCTGCTGTTTTTTTCTATTCCTTTTCTCCTCTTTTTCTCTTCTTCTTTCCTTCTCTTCTTCTATCCCTTTCTGATTGTAACCTTTTTCTCTTTCGTAAATTTCTTCCTCACTCAACTCCCTTCTTGTCATAAATCTATTCTCCTTTTTTTCTCTTTTTTTCTTTCTACACTTGATCTTCTTTTTTCCTTTTCATCTTCTCTAGTTTACGCCCCCTCTTTTCTTCTTGTCTTCATCTCCCTTCCCTCATCTCTCATGAGTAATTAATTTTCGAACACAAAAGAAATTCTCAAAGAAACAGTTGTTGAATCTTCCATCAAGAGAGATAGATTTTCAGCAAGAAATGTAACAAAAGATACATGAACCAAAAATGATTTTGGTTTTGAATAATAAACTGTTGAATATAACTAGAAAAGACAAATTTTCAAGTGAATAGTAAAATCTTTATAATTTAAACAAAATTTTAATTTTTAATTTTTTGTGAAAACTCGAAAAGTTGTAAATATTCTGGAGGGCTCTCAAAAAGAAACATTTTTTTCTTCAAACTTTTTTCCATACCTTGCGTTGTTTGGCTGGAAATTCTCATTTCCGTTCATATTTTTGAATTTTGAAAATGCCAAAACTCAGACAATTTTGTTTTTATCAAAAAGAAATCATCAGGGTAAATTGTTTCACTTTTTACGTTTTTGTCTTTTTGGTCCCTCAAAATGGGTGCCGAAGGGCAATCCAATCGTATTGTTCTTCCAAAAGCTTTCTCGTTTCCTTCTTCTCTTGTTCTCTCCTCACCTTCTTCTCTTTTTTCGTGACCCCTCTTCTTTTCTTTTCCACTAAAACTTCTATTTCCTTTTCATCTTCTCTTCTTCACTCCTCATTTTCTCTTCTTCTCCTTTTTGCTCCTTCCTGCTCCTTTTCTCTCCGTCACTCAACTCTTTTCTTCCTTGTTTTTTCCCTTGTTCCTTCTCTTTTTCTCATTACTCTGTTCTTCTCTTCTTTTTTTCTTCTTTCAACTCTCTTATTCGCTTATTTTTTCCTTTCAATTCTCCGATACTTTTCTCTTCTTCTCCATTTCTTCCTTCCTCCTTCCTGTTCCCCTTCATCTGTTAACGCTCTCCTAATGTTCTTACCCTTTTCACTTCTTCCATTTTTCTGTTCTCTTCACCTTCTCCTCTCCTCTCTACGCTGTTACTCTTCATCTTTTTTCTTCCCTTCTCCTCTGCTCTTCTGCTCTTCTCCCTCTCTTCTCCCAACATTCTTTTCTTCTTTCCTTCTATCTCCCGTTCTCGTCCTGCGATTCTTCTCTTCATTTTTGTTTCTTTTCTTTTTCTCTTCATTCTTATCATCTCTCCTTCTCTTCTTGGCCTTACCCTCCCTTCCCTCTGACCTCTTCTCATTTTCTTTTTGTTCCTTCTTCTTCCAACTCTTTTCTGCTTCTTGCACTCTTCCTCTCCTTACTTTATCCTTCTCTTACTTCCTCCTTATATTCTCTCTCCACCTCACCTACCTTCGTAACTTTCGTCCACTTCCTTCTCCTCTTGAATCCTTTTTTTTCTTCTTGTCGTTTTCTTTCTTTACTTCTCTCCTTTCTTCTACTCTGCGTCACACAAATCTTCCTTTTATATTCCCCTCGTTTCAAACTCTTCTTTTCCCATCATTCTTTTCATCTTCTGTTACCCTCTCCTCCTCTTATAATCTCCTTTTCTCCTATTCTTCTCCCCACCTCTCAACTTTCTTCTCCTCTTTTATTTTCTATTCTCTTATTTTCTCTTGTACCTCTTTCTCTCCTATGCTCGTCCTCTTTCTCTTTGGCGTTTTTTCTCTTCATATCCTAACTGTCTCCTTTTCTCACTCTCTTTTTTGCTTCTTCATTTTTTCTAGTTACTCTTCTTTCTTTCACTTTTTTCTTCTTCTCTTTTTCTTTTAACTCTCTTCTTTTATTCCCCTCTTCTTCGCTAAACTCTCTGCTTCTCTTCTTCTTCTATTCTCCTTTTTTCCTCTTCTACCAGCTCTCTTCCCCTATTAATTATTTTCTTATCTCATCCCCGCAGAATTCTTCCTCCCTCTGTCGCTTATTCTCTCCTGATCGTCTTCTTTTCTTTACTTTATGCCTTCTTCCCTTCATCACATTCTCATATCCACGCCTTCTCTTCTCTCTTTTTTTGTCTCTTTGTCTCCTTTCCTCCCCTTCTTCTCACAATTTTAATCTCTCTTTCATTTTTTCCACTTCTTTTCATTATATCTTCTCCTACTTTTATCTTTCTTCTGTTCTTTTCTATTCATCCTCTATTCTCCTCTTCTTTTTCTCTTCTTCTTTTCTTCTCTTCTGCTATCTCTTTCTGATTATTATCTATACTCCTTTTTTCTTTTCTTCTCTTTCTACACTTAATCTTCTTTTTTCCTTTTTATCTTCTCTACTTTACTCCCCCTCTTTTCCTGTTTTCTTTATCTCTCTTCACTCATCTCTCATGAGTGATAAATTTTCGAACAAAAAATAAATTCTCAAAGAAACAGTTGTTGAATCTTCCATCAAGAAAGGTAGATTTACAACAAGAAATGTAAAAAAAGATACATAAACCAAAAACAGTTTTGGTTTTGAATAATAAACTGTTGAATATAACTGAAAAATACGAATTTTCAAGTGCACGAGATCGCGCAGCGGCCTTTGTATCCAAATTAATATACTATTTATTTGGAATATTTGTTTATACTTCCTCTCTGTCACGGGTTTGAGAGTCTCGGCATAACCTTCTCTCTATTCCTTTGCATACCTCACCACTAACTCAGGGGTGAGGGGGACCTACAGTTTACG
>WSXT02162049.1:0-10037 GCA_011762715.2 Neuroterus valhalla | reverse complement strand
AAAACGTGGAGATTTCATGAAATCCGCGAAAGTCAATTTTCACATAAAACCAATACCTTCTTATTCAGAATGAGAATTTAAAAAATTTTAAATAAATTATTCCATTGAAAAAAGCCAGAAAAGTTAAGGAAAATATTATTCGCATTCCCGGGATTTCCTCTCGGTTTCAGCAAAAAACACTAATTTTCATTTGTGTGTTTGCAGTTAGCAAAGATGTTTTTCGGATAGATCAAAATTGTACAACTTAAGTGTTTCACAATTAATTTGAAATGATATTCGCTTCAATTCATAACAATTTTTGAATTTTTGTGAAGGTTACATCCGTTTTTACAATCCTAATTAAAAGAAGGGCAAGAACATATGTATCAGAACAATAAATAAGTAGATTAACTTCCATTAGGCTTTGAAAATTACTTGGCCCAGAGACCTGCTTAGAGGGAATTGGAACATTTATATCGTTTGTGGAAACTATATTTTAATTAACTTATTGTTATAATAATTCGAATCATTTAAAAGCAGATTATTGAAAATAATTTTAAATCTTTCCAAAATTTGAAGAATTGCTGAGTTGCGAATCTTGTGTAAGGAGAAGAGGAGCACTTTTGACTGAATAATTTGTTCTGTTTAGTTAAGAATTCTTATCCTGGAGTATCTTGTCTTCTAAGAAGATTCAGGTTACTTCAATTTCGTGCTTGGCTGAGCGTGTCGTTACACACTCCCTAATCATTTTGCTAAGATCTTTTAAACTTGAAGTGACGTATTTCGACGCTGCGAATCAGCTTAGCATATAAGAAGGCTAACTTGAGACTAAAAGAATAATACCAGAAACTGTATATGTTTCCGGGTATATTGTAATTATTATTATATATGACCTAGTCCTTCATCAAGTGTCTTTTGTGTTCGGTATCAAATAACCCGGCCGGGTTATGAGAGCTCATTCAAAGATCTCCGGCCGTGTGTCTATTCTCCAAATATTGGCCTTGAAATCCTTTAAATCGTTTTTCATCACATTAAACATTTGAACACCTCACTAAAAACTTACCAAGAATTCTTCTGTTTCTTTAACACGATGCGCTCCAAACCTATTAATTTCACGCTCTCGTTGAGTAGAAAAAGGTTTTTCGATTTTCCATTTCTCGCGAAATCGTCAGTTTTTTACAGTTTTTGATGATTGATAGCTTCAGTCTTTCAAATCCGCCATTTCTTTACGTCTATGTTTTGATCCTAGAGATGGCGTTATTGTCGAGCGGGAGATTTTCAAATTCGTTGCTATTTCTGCTCTATAGTATCGATATGCATATTTTTACTACCAGTAGTAGAAAGTGGGTACCTTGATTGAGAAAATCGGGAAGGTAGTTGTCTATGACATTTTTTGTGCGGCGTTTGATTACGATGTGATGAAATAGTATTCTGAAAATCTTTATGCGGCGTTTTCTAGATTTCAAATACCAATTATTCATTTACATTACACAATTACGAAATTGACATAATGATAATTTACATTATCAAATCATAAAATTTGTCAATTACATATATTTATTTTCTTATTTCTCAGTTTACTGAACTTTTGAACAATTAATCTCGTGCTGAGGAAATCGTTACACGTATCGATGGATTATTAAAATGATAAATTTAAAAATGAAAAACAGTAATTATCAAAAACAGTAATTATCGAAAAAATTATTATTAGTAATAATTGGAGGAAACATTTTAATAATGGAATGATTAAATGAGAAATCATGAAAAGAATTTATAAAATAGAAAAATAAGTATAAGATAATAACGAGAAAAGAAGCGAAATCCCTCACAAGAACATAGAAAATGTTAAAAAGAGCTAATTCATCGTTTTTTATCTTAAATGAAAAAATTCTGACCGTAAATGCAGTGAGAATCCCGTAATATTTTCTATGCCAAATCCACCTTCTTGTTAATATGTCCACATATCAGAGTTCTGAAATTAACTCTAGCTAACTTCCAAGATAATTGCTTAGTTATTCAAACAATTGGCAAAGAAAACATCCACCGCGGGCAAAGAGGCGCTGCTGTATAAAAAAAAAACATGGCTGCCTATGGTATTTGGCATGCATATGATTAGCAATAGTCTTGACACGTTTATTCAAGTGAAGTATAATTTAAATGTGATAAAAATGTTGCTCGTGATAATAATAACAACAGTGAGATCAATAAACAAGTGTCTGTCACTGTCATGGACTGCACTTGCAAAGCTGGCACAAGCCATAGATTTTATTTAATGATCAGGATAATAATTCTATTTAATAATCACGTAACAACTGTATAAAAACAAACCAGGAAATACATAATCATCAACGCTGAAATGCAGAGAGCAAATTAGTATTTTTTGATCAGTATCTTGAATCTTGAGTCGTTTTAACCATTCAGAACGTTTATCAATAAAAATGCTTTCTGCAACAAGATTTCTCACTGTAACAGTACCGCTGCCAAATTTTGGTACTTTATGGAAACTCAAGTTTGTGTTGATATTTTTTTCGGAATCACAATTGACAACACAGCACACACTGCCTTTGCAAGTATGGTTTCCCTTTCTATGGTTCCAGGAGAATTCCATTTTAAGATTTTGTATTAACTTAATAAAATTCTTATGTACTTCTAACTGATTAATCTGTCACAAAATTAATTATTATCACGTATTTGAGTGCAACACGTATGTAAACAATGCTACGTGTATCCCATAGGCAGCCATGTTGGTTAGTTCGCTAGATGGCCATCAGGTCTCGCATTGCAACTTTAAATTTCCAATACCTGTTGCCCAATTTGACATTTAGATTGTAACACACAAATTTTTGAAAAACTGTCTACAAGTCAATGTTTTACATGTTCATTTATTTTCCACAGAATCCTGGGTAGAGCTGAATCCGATATCAGCAGACAGGATAACGCCTTTGCCTTTCAGTAGTGGTGGTGAAGAATACTTGCGTCTCCTTAGGGAGGCTCAACGTGACTCAACGCAATCTTCTGCAAGACATTCCCTGGCATCATCTCGGCGAGATACCCCTCGAGATAGGTAAATGGACACTCGTCGATGCGTCAGTTATTTACTCAGAAAGTTCATTGAAAATCAGAAATCTCAAATGATTCTTATGAATTCAGCTATGTTTGAAATGCGTTGTCTTCAGAGAATTGTTAATTTGATTTAGAGTTCCGTGTTATTTTTTTTATAACTATTCGATCAATTAAAATTTGTAACATTGCAGAATCTATAGAAAAAGAAATTTTCAACTAGTGTCGAGAGTCCAACTCAAATTTCTCAATTGCCGATTGGTTGCTCTGACCACTAATGGATGAATGTAAGCTACATGGGGCGACCAACCTAAAGTTTAGAGACTCGGGTTCCACTCCTGACACTGTATAGTTTTTGTCCCCAAATGCTGCAATAATAAAACATTCAATTTATCGAATATTGCACCAGGAAAATAATTGTAGAACTATAAATTTACCCTCCCTATTGGAAAACCTCAAAATCGAAAACAACATTTTAAATGTTTAAGGACAATAATATTAATAATTTAAGGTTCAAATTTCTCGCTCCGTTTCTAAATTTCCAAATTTCGACAAATTTGATGACTCAATAATTGGGAGATCAGAAATTCTTATAGGGTTGCTAATCAGGGTAGCGACTAGACAAGACCGAGAAACCGGGGAATGACCGGAAATTTTATTGATCCTGAAAAAACCGGGAATTCACTCGACTCAATGTAGACTAAATTCTACCGAAAAAAAAACGAGGAATAACCGCTTTCTTTTTATGAATGAAAAAGATATCTTATCATTTGATTCAAAGAATGTAACGTTCCTTTAATCTGATTCTCAAAATATTTAAATATATCTACACTAAAGAAGAAGCTTTTTTCCACCAAGAATTCAAAATATTTTTATCCGAGTTTTTTGATATCCCGTATAAGTTTCTGAATATTAAAAACCTGTTTTTTTTCACCTGGGAATACCGAAGTTTCTTCCATAGCTAAAGCCTAATGTGTCGTTACCATAGCTACCGCAACGGTGGCGCCACAAATTGTCTGATTTTCCTCCAACCAAAACATTAAAATTAGCAAGAATTTGCAAGTTTTTGATGGGTTATTCAATGTACAAATCTATTGTAGTAAAATAAAATTATAAATCAAGCCGTTAAAAGTAACTGAAAGTTGAATTTTCTAATAATTTATTCATCAATCAAATTTTTGATACATCAGTCATAATAAAAAAGGCCGGTAATAATATAAAATAATTATCACTTGAATCTGTGTGAACCAAGTGAGGTTAAGTCAGCCATATTTTTATATTTGTATTTTTCTGGGAAGGAACCCGAGTTTTTTAAAAATCAGCCTACTTATTAGTGAGGAAAAAAACTTTGGTTTCTTTATAATTAAAATACCAGTTTATTTAGAGGAAGGAAAAATTTCGTAGATGGGAAAAAACTTTTTTTCAGTGTATACTTCATGAGAGGGAGAATTTTTTTCCCTTCTATTATAAGAGAAACGTTTTGCAAATTTGTTGCTCTCTGAGATTTTTTTAGCTGACTCAAATTTTATAATTGAATTGATGATAGCCTAAACATATAGAAAGAATTGTTACCTAAATTTTTAAAGAAGAATGTATTTATCACGTTTTATTATGATGTTAATATTTTTGTCTACTGGTCTTATAAAAATTTAAATAAAAAATTATTTAAATATTGTTTCTCAAGGTTGTGAAAAAATGACTCTCTAGTTCCGCTGGGATTATCACGTTTTATTTGCTCCTCCTCATTTATCTGACTGAGGACAGGGAATTTCAGAAAATAATAATAGATTCCATTTTAGGGCAGGGAGTTTCAGCGAAGAAGTATAATTTCACCCGGAACAGGGAATCTTTTCCATGGCACGGAAAATTTTTAAACTAATTGTTCAACTAATTCCAAAGAAGAAATATTGCTGAATTATGATAGAAAACTTGTTCACATTGTTCATTGCAAATTCATCGTTTTGCTGTTAAAAACTCACCTTATTGTTTGAAAATTTTTGTTGAAAAAAGTTGCATTATTTCGATTCAAAATTTACCTCCGGTTGAAAAAAAACCGGTTTGTTAAAAATCTTTATGGTTGAAAATGCATATTTTTCGCATAGAATACATCTATCGCAGTTGAAGATCCATGATTAAACCTGAAAATTCATCAGTTTGGTTCAAAATCCGTTTCTTCAACTGAAAATTTGAATGTTCCATTTTCAGTGGAAAATTGGTCCTTTCTAGTTCAAAACTCGACAGTTCGGTGAAAATTTGTCTTTTTGAATTGAAAATTCAATTCCGTTGAAACTTCACATATTTTGTTGAAACATGGATTTTTCAGTTATACAGTTGAACATTCTTCATTCTACTCGAATATTCATTCAGTTGAAAACTCTTATCTTTGGTTTAAAATTAATTTTTTGAGACAAAAATGTCACTATTCTATCTTTGTACGGAAATTTTTATTTTTATATTCCAACCATTTCGTTGAAAATCAATTTTTTTTCAAACAATTTAGTTAAGAATTTGTCTTTCTGGTATAAAATTCAACTACTTTAGTTAAAAATTTTCAATTTAATTTGATTCTTTATTATTTTGTGTGCAAATGTAATAATTTGTTTGAAAGATAGTTTTTTTTTGTTTTGTTAAAGGTAGGTTTCTTTGTTATATGTAATTTTTAAATTGAAAGTTAAACGTATTCCAAATGCAAATTTCCTAGTTTAAGTCAAAAATTCAGTTACTTAGTTAAACATCCATTGTTTCAATTTAAAATTTGATTAATAAAATTTTCGTCGACAGTCTATCTTTTTCAGTAAAATTTAATTTATTTGTTTGAAAACTCAACTCCTTCAGTTGAAGAATCTTTGTGTATTAAAAGTTTATGCTTGGTTTGAAATTGATTTTCTAAACTAAAAATTTAACTGTTCCATTTTTCGTTGGAAATAATTATTTTTTGAGTTCGAAATTTGACTATTCTGTTAAAAAATTATATTTTTTTTGCAAATGATTCTTTCTGTTTGGAAATCGATCTTTTTGTTTGAATATTCACCTTCATGGTTGGAAATTGAAGTACACCAGTTAAATTTTCATCTTTTCAGTTAAAAATTCATCTTCTTATTTTGAAATTCAACTGTTCTGATTGAAGATTCATAATGTTATTTGGAAATTCATCACATTGGTTGAAAAATGAGCTATTTTGTTGAAAATCTTTTTTTTTCAATCCTAATTTGATTTTTTTTTTAAATTGTAAGTTTAAATGACCTGAAATATGAAGTTTGTTTTCTCTTACTTTGAAAAGGAACTTTAATTTATTAGAAGTATTTATAATCAATAAAAATGTTCCTCCACATTACATGCGAAATTGTCGATTAGTTAAAGAGTAGGAAATTTTGTATGAACCATTTGCTTCGACTAAAATGTGAATTTTGTTTGAAGTGATTTTGTGATAAAAAACATTAATTTACTTAATATGTATAAAAATTTGTGAATAATATTTGACATCTCTCACGGAATTGGAATTAATATTTTCTATGGACCCATAAAGAACTTGAATTTTTTTCGTAGTCAAAATAAAATATTCGGTTCTCTATCCCTCGCATATATATTTATGAATCGAAAATCGTTTTAGGATAAAGTTTTTTTTTTATTTTGTTATTTTATATATTTCTATGGGTAAATATTATAAATTTTGTGTCAGAAATACGTGATCGATCAGTTTTTATGGTTATGTGTTTTAAACAATCTTCTCTTTCTTTTTAATCTTTCATTCCTTTCAAAACGCATCTCCATTTCACACTCAATTTTGATCTTCTGATTGAAGCATACAACTACAAATAAAATTTCCAGCCAAGCATAGAAAATGAGTCTTTTATTAGGTCATTGCTATCCATATAATTATTCAATCGGAAATATTATTTCTATGATGAAATTATTATTTAAAATAATGAGATACTTGCAATTTAAATGAAACACAAGTATTTATATTATTATAATTTCTCATTTTATAACAATGAAGTTTATTCTGAATTTTTCTGAAAATTTTCTTGAATCTGAGTCTCTTACAATTATAATCAAAGGAAATCGCATAACTCCACAAATCTTAGTTTCGTTCTGTCTACTGACATATGAGACATAAAGAAAATAGAGACTGATGCCAACTATTTAGCATCGTTGTTTGAACTTCTGAAGCTTCTTTGTATTAAACCATGTTAGTGCAGGAGCTCTTAAGAATTGTGAGTTCAATGTTAGTTCTTTCAGCAGGAAAAAAAGAGGAGAGAACTGACGATCTGCTGTTGGCTATTTATGATACTTGCGAAGGCCGGTCCTTAGAACTTTACTAATCTTCTTCGCGAAACTTCGCGTTGGAATAACTGATCGATGATAATAAATACAATGACAGAGAAACGAGAGAATGTCTTTCTAAACGAAGACATTTTTCTCCCAAAAATTTAGTTCAAAATTTCACCTTTTACGAATATTTTCTTTATTTTCTTTATTTTCTAATTTCTAATTTTTCTAATTTTCTTTATATTTCTTATAACCTGTGACAACTCATCTTCAAAAATAATTCCCTCAATTTCCTGTATTAACTATCTTGTGTTCTTTGCGTGTTTTTTTTTTAAATTTTCCTTATTTTCCCTATTTATTTCTGTAATTGGGTACCGTGGATGAATCTTGAAATATTCACTTTGGATTTGCATTATCTAATTTTAGATGTACTGGATATGTCAGAATAAATTAAGAGACAACAGAATTTATATGTCTGCCTCTCAACGCTTTGCAAGAATATCGACAATTTATTAGTAAACTGTTTAATCTATTTTCAGATTAGACGATACGAGAATTATAGAAGATCAAGTCGCATCCAATTTTATCTGTCTAATAGACTAATTTGATGGATTTTTTATTTCAGTCCCAAGAGCCCACCAAACAGTCCAAATACAGAATTATCGACAGAGGATGAATTGAGGGGAGTTTATATTAATTATAATTGCAATAAGGTAAGTTTTTATAATCGATTATTTTTATTATCTTTGTTAAACCTTTCTTGGCTGATTATAAGAATTATCTTAGTTGAAAAGGAATTTTCGGTCGAAATACGAAAGGGATTGCTTTGCTTTAGGTGAAGAATCATGAAAACAAAAAGTGCACCTAATTTTTTTCTGTGCTCCAAAAAACAGTTGCTGCAATCCACATTTTATTCGAATGATTCATTTTATTTAATATACATTTTTGTTATTCAGAGTTATTTTCATTTTTAAGAATTTTTAGTTTCTTAAAGTGGCTTTCATAGTTAAAATATTTATTTTGTGGTAATATCTAGAAAAAATAGGCGTTTCATCATCGCAGAATATATTCCAAACAAAATGTATTTCCTTTTAAAAGCTTAAGGAACTAATCAATTAAAATTCTTCTAGAGAAACCAGATATATAGGCTTCATATTGATTCTTATTCAAGTATTGTAATTTTTTATGCAGTTCATTTTTCCGGGAAACTGGGACGGACTGGAAAATGACCGGGAATTTTATTGACCGGGAGAAAACCGGAAAATGACCGGGAATTCAATTTAAAAACCGGGAAATTTCTCGACTTAACCTAGGTAATTCAAAATTTTACCGTAAATCGAATTTATGAGAAGCCCAAACATTCAGAAAAATGTTTTTCTCAATTTAAAAAAAAAAAAAGGAATTTTCCACGTTTTATTCGCTTTCTCCTCATTTATCTGACTTGGAACAGGGAATTTCAGAAAATAATTATAGTTTTAATTTTAGGGCAGGGAGTTCCCGTAAAGACATAAAATTTTTTTGGAACAGGGAATCTTTTACATGGAACGGGAACTTTTTGAAATAATTTTTACTCGAAGTGAGAAGAGAAAGAATTAAGAAAATTGCTCTCCCAATTTAAAATTCATCAAAATTTGAAATCCTTTTTTGGTTAAAAAATCAACTACTTGGTGGAAAGTTAAATTCTTTTGTTGGAAATACCACTTTTTTGTTGCAGGTGCATTATTTTCATTCAAAATCCACCTCTGATTAAAAATGTAACTACTTTGTTCTAAATCAATTCATCTGTTTTCAGTGAAGATTCAAGTATTTAGTTGGGCATTGATTTTTTAATTTAAAAGTTAAACTATTTCTTTGAGAATTTATTTCCTATATTGAAAATTCGCTTCTCTTGTAGAAAAAAATCTCTAGCTGGAAATCCAACTGTTCCATCCTTAATGGAAAATGATATTTTCTAGTACAAAATTCAACTATTTGGATGAAAATTTGTCTTTATGGATTGGAAATTCAATTAGTTCGTTGAAAATTCACATACTTTGTTAAAAAAATTGATTTTTTCTATAAAATTATCTTCTTCTTCGGAAGTTATTTTCCTTTTTCGAATTAAAAATTCAATTATTTGTTCGAAAATTCTTCTTTACGGTTAACAATTCAAGTTTAACAATTGAATATTTTCCATATCGTCGAAAATTTATCTTGTTGAAAACTCTTATATTTCGTTCAAAATTAATTTTTAAGCCAAAAATGTTACCATTCTATTTTTGGTTAAAAATGTACATCTATGTAGTTCAAAATTTAACTATATTATTGAAAAATTGTATTTTCCGATTTAAAATCAATTTTTAGTCAAAATTTCAAGTATTCTAGTGTTAAATGAAGTTAAATGAAAATTTAACTTATTCCGATTTGAAAATCCATAGTTGTAGTTAAAAATATATTTGCTTCGTTAAATTAAAAATTTGAGTATTCAAATTTTGATTGACAATAATGTATATATATTAACTGAAAATTAATTCATCTGTTTGAAAATTGAACTCTTTCAGTTGATGATTCTTAGTTTTAGTTAAAAACACTCATATTTGGTATAAAATTGGGGTTTCAAACTGAAAATCTTACGGTTTTATTTTCGGTTGAAAGCAATTATTTTTTCAGTTGAAAATTCAACTATTTTGTTAAAACATTGTATTTTTTGGTAGAAAATTAATCCTTCTATTATGAAATTAATCTCCTTG
>WSXT02162016.1:0-10038 GCA_011762715.2 Neuroterus valhalla | reverse complement strand
CAGAACATTGAGAATTGGTGTCCGGGCATCGAAAATTGATGTGCGCACATCGATTGCTAATGTTTTTCGTTTCACTTCCCAATTTTTTTCGATCGAAAATCAATTCTCGATGTGACGGACATCGGTCAGTGGTGTAAGACCCTTTCCGTGAGCAGAAATCAATCGTCAAGGATGAACTAGAGACAAACATCAAGGAATATACAAGGAATGAACATCAAGAAATAAAAAAATAAGGATAAAGAAGGAATGGGCAATAAGCATAAATAGAGAACGAAAAGCGAGTATAAACAAGGAACATACAACAAGGATGAACTAGAAACAAATAATACAGAGAGACGAAAGGAACTACAGGGATGTACACAGCGATAGATGGATACACAGCGAGGATGAAGAACGGAAAAAAGAGAAACAAACGAAAAGCATTGCTACAAAGAAAACTTTCAAGTATATCAAATAGTCAAGCCAGCTAAGAAAAGAAGTTGATATTCCTAGTTGACGATAAATCCAGACCTGTCTGCTTCTCATATTGTTAACATAAACTTACTATGTTATGCCTTAATTATCATAAATCTATGAAATATTAGTTTAAATTGACGCCAGAAGCTCAGAAGACGGTGATATCGTAAAGATTCCATTCCGCCTGATGCCTGTCAAGCATTCCAACTCAAGGGAGCTGACAATTGGCGCGGCTTCAAGCGCTCATTACTAATAGCCACGATGCTCGTTGCCAAAATGGCGTATTAAGTGTTTTCCCCGACTCGGGATAAGGCGGAGGAAAACAGACCCGGGAGCACGGCACCTGTCGTCTCTAAATCTCGCTACTTAAGTCGAGGCTGTGTCACGCTGATGGAAACAGGGAGCTTGTCCCTCCTGTATCGAGTTTAATTGGCTAGCGTGCGGTTGCCGCACACACTATTTATAGTAACGAGTCATTAGTCCATTACTTGCAATAAACAGTCGCACGTACGCCAAGTATATACAACGAGCGCGCACTTTGATCTGCCGTCTTGTCTTGTTCAAGACGATTGCCTTGCATCGCGATTCCCCAGATAAAGACGCGCGTTACTAATCTCATAATCAAGAAATCGATCCCTCAGGTCGTGCACCTCATGCTCCCCGGAAACAACTTTTCTGCTCGAGAATTATTATTCAATTAACACTTTTATCACAGGAAAATCAAAATTTCAGTTACTTGAAGTTGGGTTCAATCAAACGAAGAATTTTATTCCGCTAGACAGGACTGTAGCTTTATTGTTAAATAAACTGTTGAAAATGTTTGTGATTTCACAATACTTTACTATACAAATGTTAATGTTAAACTACAATGACTATCGTAAAGTGTAATTCCTATAAATTTGTTATAAAATTACAATACAAGTATTGTAATTTTACAATAACTTTTTTTCTTAGTATGGTTTAAAGATTTTATATCACTGAAGTGACTTAAATAAAAAAATCGTAAAATATCATGGGCTTGATTACGCTGATGGTAACAAGAACCTTCATTAGTGGCCACACATTAAGCAATGAATAAATTACATACATTACCTGCAAGCAATCTATTATGTACGAAGTTTCGACCTCCAGAAATGGCTTCTGGGTATTGTTTCCCTATACGTCATCAAAAATTTTTGATTAATGCATGATCGAACGCTTATGCTAGCAATTATTCATTTTTAATAAAGATATAATGGATACCATATATATGCAGCAAACCTTCATTTTTTTGCCCCGATTATGAAACAAGATTAAAAGCGATTTATCAATTACACTTTTATTTGTGGAGGTAAAAGACCAAAATAGCTTGCTTTCAGCTGACGAAAAATATGGTAGAAAACGTAAATTTGAAGAAAAATATAGGCCATAAATGATGGAAAAAATATTTTTTTCTAGTAGCTTCATATCTTGCCTATCGAAGTGAGGAGCAGATTTTTCAGTAAAAAATACGTAAAATATGCTAATCCTAAAATTTTCCAAAGCAATTTTTTGAATAGAACTGGAATACGATTTGTAAAATTAACAATTTTGTGTTACCCGCTTTCCCCCCGTTCTCACCCCGCTTGGCTCTATTGTGCGTTAATAATCATTATTTAAATCACACAACTTACTTTCAAATTTCTCACCCCACTTATAATGAGTTTCTTTGGATTTTAATTCATTTCAGTGTTATCATGTAAGGCGATAATAAACAACTTAAAGTAGCACATAACCTGACATGCGACTTTATTACAAAAAACTTGTAATAAAAATATTGTGCAAAATTTACTGGTTAAGGTATTTTAACAATGACATATTATGCAACAATATGTAGGATATAACTGTTTCTGAGAATGTATAAATATTATACTGTTTTTATCCATAAGGGTGCGCCAACTTAGCCTGCGTGCCAAATTACCCTTTATCCCCTCATTTGAACAACTTGTGTAATATACTATGTAGTTCTTATTTCCTATAATTTTGGGCACCTTCAGCATTTCGAAAATATTTATGTAAAAAATGTGCTCACTGAACCTAAAGGAATTTGTTTCTTTTTGAAAAACTAATCAGCCCCAGACCAATGCCAGTCCTTACACTAGACTTCCATGATATGTTTCCACAATGGAATAATTGATAATTTTGTAATGCCAGATTTTTTGGCAATTGGAAGATTTTTGTACATATAACAAAAAAGAAATTAATTAAATGAATTCTCCAGTGGTCAGGGAAGTGGTCATTCAATTAGCCTTTGGTACACTCTTTCAGTGTCAGAAACTGGAGGTCAAGTTCGTTAGTCAGCTATTTTAGAAAAAAATTTAAAAAGTTGCAGCATTTTGAAAAATCTTCAGACTATTTTTTTCGAGACTTGATAATTGTAAGTGCAGTTTCCTGTAGTAAGTAATGAGTTGAACAATTTATCTCAATGATGTTTTTTGATCAAAACAAAATTGGTAGAGTTATGTCATTTTCAAAATTCGAAAATTTAAACAAAAATAAGAATTTTAAGCCAAACAACGGAACATATAGTATAGGAGAAAAAATATTCCTTTTTGGGGGCCCTTCAAAAAGGTCTTCACAACCTTTTGATTTTCCTCATAAAATATCGAAGAATCAAATTTTGATCGCAAAAAAGTAATGAAAAATAGAAAGATCCATTTTTTGGTCAAACTATGCAAGGTACGGGAAAATATAGATGAGTAAAAATCGTGCACCAAAAAAAGATCTACAAATTGGATGAAATTTACTTTTTGATAGGACAAGTATTTCTTGCTTTATCAAAAAGAAAACCCTATTAAAAAGAAAAAAATTGAACTTTCGGACGATTGTCCCACGCTTAGGAAAAAACAAATAGACACAAGTTCTTTACCAGGAAAGTATCTTAACATGTGTAATCAATCTTCTTTTAACAGAATATGTGGTTTTCTTTCAATCTGGGAAAATAACTAAAAATGAAATAATATAATTTTTTCAAAATTACGAAGGCTCAGACAGAAGATTGATAGAGAAAAATTGTTCACCCGGAAAAATCTATAAATTTGTTTTAATTTTTGCGATTGGACGCGTGGCTTTTATGTCAATCGTATGAAATGGAATAAAACATTAAACAGTTGAGTTTCTAGAAAAAGTACACAACATTTGAAGAAAATTGGGCAACAAAACTTTGCTACCGTTTCGGACAAATTTTGATCGAGTGCGCAGCACGAGACACAATATGGGAATGTATTCGTTGAAGCCGGAGAAGCTTTAACAAAAGCGAATCCACAATCATCAAATCAAAGTAGTCGACATTCCGCTATCGAGTTTCGAAAGATGTGCATACAAATGTAGGGAAGTACAAAAACGGAGCGCCAGGAGTTCTGGTTTTCTGCAGTTTTCCTCTCCTCTGACCAAATGTTCAGGCAAATGCGAGCGTTTTAAATAAAAAATCCGACTGCAGATGGTGGGGGTTTCAGAGATTAAAAATCCTACAGGATTGATCACGTCAGGCATTGCTTGGGGGCTTATTAGGAGAGTTTGGGTTATGGGGGATTTCGGGGAGGGATTTGAGTTGAAGGATTTAATGCCTGAACGATCTTCTGTGGCAGGGGGGGGGGGGGTAGAAATGTAAAAACCCGGAAAGGGAATACCTGGAGTACAAAATTTATATCTATATCTTCAAAAACCGAGTACGTAGCGCGAGGTGGGCTTACCTTCGAGCGCGAAGCGCGAGATCCGGCAGACGCGCGCCTTAGGCGCCATCGAACTCGCGAGCCAGGTCAGCTGCGCGCGATGAGAATGTTCCCGCGCAGTGGGCAGATTTTCTTTAATTCCGTTAGCGAAATATTACGCTTATGTTATTGATGACCCCAAAGAATAATTTCATGGAACTGAAACTTTATACAAATCAAAAAATATTGAATCAATCATTTTTGGAATTAGAATATTTAAACAATGTCACCAACATATGCAGACTATTTAGTGTAGATGGTGATAATAGAAGAGGATCAGAACGTTTGGAGAGTATGTGATTCTAAGCTGTCCAAGTTATAATTATGCCAACGAATGAAATTGAAAGATAGAAAATAATGTCCGGACGACTGGAAAGATCATGGGTTTTCGGAAAAACTGAAAGGGAGGGGGGGATATAAGCAGTATATTGTTCAAGCGTGTGCCCGGAAGATTATGAATAAAAAGGGGAATTGAAACATGGGAAATTCGAGAAAAGAGGAGAAGAGATTTTACAAAATCAATCGATTCAATTCAAAATCAATCGAGGGTTGAATGTTTTTTGCGAGTGAGAGGTGGGAAATAGAAGAGAATAGAGGAACAGATGAAGACAAGTCAAGGAGAGAAAAGGTGAGGGAAAATGTTGGAGTCGAGGTACAACAGCTGGTATGGGATGGTCAAGAAGGAGGATAAGTCGGAATACCTGAAAAAGATGTTGAAAAAGGGGCAAACGGAATAGAATTGTGAAATTCAGATAGAGGGAGGGGGTAAGAGCATGTAGGTATTGGATGAATGGAGATAAGAATTTGTGCAGAGTATGTAGGTACGGGCAGGCGTCATATTTGCATGTTCTATTTAGGTGTCATGTGATGAAGGGGAGGGGGGAGGGGCAGGTTTTTTCTAAAAGGCATCGATTTCAATTGACCCAAAGTATAGTTCTATCTAAAGAAGTTGTTTATATTGGCATTGTGGTGTTTATTAGATAATCTCATTCTTGAGGTAAAAAAACGTAACAATACTATGGCAATAATAGGTCCAAATGTTGTTAACAGAGGATCAAGGTAAGTATATCGCATAATCCGATTAGACGCAGTTATGTTGGATTAGTAGAACATATGACCGGATTGACGCAATAGCCCAATGACTGACGATTAATAGGCTCTCCTTTTCCCGAAGCTAATTACTGATCCTTAGGAGAGCCAGAACAAATGAGAACAAGAAGGCATGGCATTAATTGATTTCCACTCTGAAACCTAGCCAAATTTTCAAGCTCTTTGAGCAAAATCAACATTCGCGATCTAGATTGGAAACCTACTCCATTTTCCTTCATGATTATCATGTTTATATGTCAAATACTTTTCCAAGCCTTATTTCTAAGTAAGATACATATTTTAGCTTTCTTTTTGACAAAGAGAAGCTACGTTCGACACTTTTTGAATCACGGAGTCTCAGTTTAAAATCTGAAGCCCTATCCTATCATCAGAAGATCTATCGAGACAACCCTTTCAATTTTTGGAGCGTTTTCTGCATTACCGATAGGAGGTATGTTTAGGGAGAAAATGAAGTTAACATCCTGTTGAAAGAGGTTGCCAAATACTCATAACAAATGGGACATTGCAAAGTGCACAAGATGTAGATAATTTAATAAGCAGGGAAGTTTACACAGCAATGAGCTTTACCAAGAAACCAAGAGCGACTTCAGTGTCGCACGACGAGTACGCAGTGTACGACTCCACGGACCATAGGCAAAGTCGGTATCTTCAGAGAGGCGCAAACTGCGGCTAATGTTGTTTTAATTAAGTAGGCGGTTAGTGGAAAGAATCTAAGCTTCGTGATCTTTCTTTTCACTCAGCTTGTCTATTTCCAGAGGTGCTGTACACACATGACACGTGTCTCTCGTATGCTCAGACGCGATGGACGATTTCGCCTGACTAATCGCTGTCTTCCAGTCCCTCTTGCGTGTGGTAGACAGGGAAAGAAGTAAAGAGAGTAAATGAGAAATAATGAAAAATAATGAGAGTAAAAGAGAAGCAATGAGAGCGAAAGAGTGAGAGGGGACATTCTGCAGACATCCTCATGATCTCTTTCTTCGAAGCCTGTCGACCCCTCCTCAAAAAGAGCTTTTCGAATGCAGTCGACTACGTACTGGCAACGACACAGTAACACTGTTGTTCATTGTCAAGCTGACGTTTGCAGAAGATCTTCACGCGCAACAGGATATTCTCGTCATCTGGTGAAACAAGTCGGATGCTAATTGCAGTAGGTGTGTGGAAAAGGGGTCTTTGAGGTCGCAGCTAAATACATTCAGTAGTTGGGACAGAATAATAATGTCAAGTCAGAAAAGGGGAGAGATTTCGCGAAAACCCATTATGGAGAACCTAAATGTGTTCTTGCTTTTTTTTCATAAAAAAGTCGAAAATGTAGATTATACTCAGAAGACGTATGCGTGTCCGTGTCGAGACTTTCAGAATCTGAACTCATCAGTGTCATAATTATGATCACTTTTCTTTCTTTAGGACATAACGCTACAAATATAAACAGCAAAGTAACATTCTTTAGGCGATGCTAGAATTTTCAAGATCGCGGAAAGAAAGGAGCTGTCAGTCGCTGTCGGGAGTCGAACCCGAGTCTTCCAATTGCTGGATGAGTGCTCTCACTACCAAGCTTTACGAGGACGTTCAGCAACCAGGGTTCTCTCAGATGTCACACGCTCCTACAAGTTTCATTTTTTATTACACTTCACAGGCTCGAGCGAGAACATCCAATTTCCATACTGAAGAGAATACATCAAAACGTAATATATTCGACACATAGAGATATTTTGAACCGCACTACCAAGGTAAAGTAAACACTGGTCGAATTCTACCTGCAACGCAGTTTATACCTTCGTTCTAACTATGTTTCAAACCGCTTATCCGATTTGAAATTTCTTTTTTTTTTTAATGAAAGAGAATGGAATTTTGAATCGACTCACGGTCCGACCTCTTTTGTAACTTTGTTGGTAATTTTTTTATATGATAAAAAAAATCAAGAAAATTTTTTTCTTTTCACTTTCCAAGTCTGCCATTTTTTATGGAAAATTTATTGCCCGGATGCAAACAATTTTAATTGATGCAAAAACTTGTCACGTAAGGTTTTCGGTAGCGCTGAGCTACCGAAGATTGTTATAAACAAATTTCTGAACAAAAGTTATATCTTCTCTATTCGCAATAATAAAATACTTTGAACCTATATTTTCCGAAAGATATAGGTGTAGAAAGATGATGATTTGCGATTGGGGGAAATCAAACAGGAATCATCAATAGTTTATAACAATCTAATGAACAAATTTCTAATGTGGCCATTTTCCAGTATAAATTTTCTATTTGTTCAGCCAAATCACGTGTTAATACCTCCGCGAAGCTTCTTCCGATTAATAACGTATTATTAGAAAACATTTTTATTTTGCTATTACTATTCTTTTGAAGATAATTTCCGTTTTTCCTTCAAAATCAATTATGAACCTTTCACTTATGATCCTATATTATAGGTATTATTATTTTCTAATTTCGTTTCTTCATCCGAACAACAAGAAATCTCTATCCAATGGTCTGCTGCCATGCACATTGTGCTTCGCAATAATAACTGTACATTAAATAAACAAATTCAATCAACAAATTCATTGTATGACCAATTTTCAATACTTACGTTTCGATTTTCTTCACAAAAACAAATATGAATCTTCTACTCATAGTCATACACCATAGATATATTGCTCTTTATAAATAGTCATTTATTATTGAAAATATTACGATGGAATATACATCATTTGACAAGTGATGGTGAATGACTATGAGCAGAAGATTCATACTTATTGGATATAGATTCCTTGTTGTTTGGCTGAAGAAACTAAATTTATTTGCCGAAAAATGATGGAAATATGCATTTGTTCAATAAACCTGGTTAAATAGTGAGAATTTGTTACTGGAAATTACAATATCTATAATATAGGATCATAAGTGACAGATGCACAATTGATTTTGAACAAAAACGAAACTTATCTTCAAAAAAATAGTCAAATACTCCATTTGTTTTTGAAATTTGTTTACACAAAATATAATTGTTTTCTAATAACACATTATCAATCAGGAGAAGCTTCGCGGAGGTACTAGCACGTGATTAGGCTGAAAAAAACGGAAAATTTCTATTGGAAAATGGCCACATTAGAAATTTGTTCATTAAAATGTTATAAGCTATTGATAATTTATGTTGAATTTCTTCTAATCCCGAATCAACATCCTTCTACACCTACCTCTTTTGGGAAATATAGGTTCAAAGTATTTTATTACTGCGAATGGAGAAGATATAATTTTTGATCAGCAATTTGTTTATAACAATCAAATTTTTATTCTTTTTCATTAAAAGAAAAGAAATTGCAATTCAGATGAGCGGTTTTGGAAAAGTTGATTTGTCCAAAGACACTTTTTTGCCCCACTGTGCGCAGCCGCGTGGCGGCGCTGGCTGTACTTTTAGGCCGATAATCATTATATACCATAGAGAAAATTCAAATTTGATATATTTCAATTCATAAGACACGTTTTTTGCATATATTTATCTTGGGACTATATTTTTCATTATTTTAAATGCCCAATAAATGATTAGGTACTATCGAAAAGATTAATTTCAAACCAACATAAGGGTTTTTAACTAAAACAAAGAATCTTCAACTAAAAGAGTTGAATTATTTAAAAACACTGATCAACTTTTACTTGAAAAGATAAATTTTCAACCGAAATTTGAGAAATCAAATGTTTGGTTGAAAAAAATTATGTTCAACCAAATAAATAAATTCTCAACCACAACTATCGAATTTTTTATTAATGTAAGTCAAGTTTCCTTCATTTAAAATCAAGAAGATGGGAATTTTAAATTGTGACGAAATTTAAATCAAGAGAGCGTATTCTTTTAATTTCCTCTCTTTCAAATCCAAATGATAATTATTTTAAAAAGTTCACGTTCCATGTGAAAAATTCCCTGTTCCAAGTGAAATTATATTTTTTTACTGAAACTACCTACCCTAAAATCGAAACTATGATTATATTCTAAAATCCTCTTTCCCAAATCAGATAAATAAGGAGAAAGCAAATCAAACGTGATAAATACATTCTTTTGGAAAAATTGAGGAAATTATGTTTTCTGTATGTTGGGACTATTATGAATTCGATTATAAAACTCGAGTCCACTTAAAAAATCACATGGAGCAATGAATTTGCAAAAGGTCTTTCTTATAATGAAAAACAATGAAAATCCTTTCTCTCATAAAGTATAGATATATTTAAGATTTCTTTAAATCACATGAAAGGAACATGACATTCTTCAAATCAAAATAAAGCGGTAATCACATTCTCATCCTAATGAGGAGGTATTGGTTTTATGTGAAAATTGACTTTCGCGGAATTTATGGAATTACCGCGTTTTGAGACCTCCTGATTCCATAAAAGCAGTTTTTACGTTGGTGTCTGTCGTCGTCGTCGTCATCGTCGTCGTCGTCATCGTCGTCGTCGTCGTTGGTGTCTGTATACTCGATAACTTTCGAAAGACCTCTCGGATTGGATTGCCCTTTGACACACATTTTGAGGGACCGAAAAGACAGGTCAAGTTTGTTATCCAGCTATTTTGAATAAAAAATAAAAGAGGGGGAGCATTTTGAAAATTTGTTTGGACTTTTTTTTCCAAGACTCAAAAATTTTAAGTACGGTTTCTTGTAGTGGATAAAAAATAAAACAATTTATCCTTATGTTATTTTTTGATAAAAACAAAATTGTCAGAGTTGTGGCATTTTCAAAATTCGAAAATATAAACGAAAATGAGAATTTT
>WSXT02162005.1:0-10038 GCA_011762715.2 Neuroterus valhalla | reverse complement strand
AATCGAATTTAGACTTAATAAAAATCGCCAACTCCCCCCGAAATCTTACGTTAGATCAAAAACTTTGTAAATTGCCGTGAATTTTCCGAATAATAGGGAAAAACTGGTTTGGAAATCAAACGATTACAATAATTTATTAGTTACAATACTTTATCACATCTCCTCTAATATATTGCAGTTTGCAATAAATCTTTGGGTAGTATTATTATTTATAGGAACCTTCTCTTACGAAACTCTATATGTATGTCTGAAATATGATATACTTTTTCAAGCTCTCTGCAATTGCTATTTATTATAAAATTTCACGGTCTGAAGCAATTTTTGAAAGGTCAGATTACAAAACAATTTTCCAATAAATGAATAGAAGAAAATAAGAGAATTTGATCAATATTCCAATGAAAAGCCGAAAATTTACCAATTTACAACACGTCAACACATTTTAAGTAAAATATGAGAAAGTTATGAAAGTAAATAATCTGAAAAAATAACGAATCTGAAGACGAAAATTTAGCAATTGAAAACATGTTAACACATCATTGATGATACGTCAAAAGTTTGTAAGAGTAAATTACCTGAACAAGAAATTTGATAATCTGATAATCCGATAATTTATAAAAACTTTAAAATTTGCCAATTCACAACATGATTGTTTGTATATTTCGGAAGAAATTTCAGAAATTCGCAAAACTTCATTACGTAAAAAATGAATTTAGGTGATAAAATTCTTCTATGAAAATACTTACATGCCTTCTATTTCGATGATGATATATCTGTGCTACACTTTTAGTCTATGCAGTTAATATAAAATAACAGAAATATTTAATGAAAATATTTAAATGATGTTCACGCAAAACGAAATATTGCTTACCCTTTTGAGAAAAAAATTTCATCTCTCCGATTTCTTTTATGTAGCAATTTGTTTCAATGCTTCGATTTTTTCTATGATCACTTTCTCAAAACCTTTTGTTTCATTTTTATGGGCCGTTTTGTCTCTCTTCCAAAAGTTATCCGTCTTGGTCTGGCAACACTAAAGACTTTTTTGTGGATAGCATTCTACCCAAGCATCGAAAAGTAGTGGGTAAAGATAACCTGACATGTTATACATTTTTCTATTGTCCAGACTAAAATGGTCAAAACAATGGAGTCCATTAATTTAAAAACCTGACGATAGCTGTTGACAACTTTCACTCATATATTTATGCAGCTGGAGCTTGAAAATGATGGAAAAGTTATGCTTAAAAATTACTTCTGGAGTTTTCTTTTATATCAGCGAATTTATAATATGCATATTATCTGAAAATATTTTTTATGTATAAAATTTCGGATGATTACCGTCCCCAACGTAAGATTTCGTAAGATCTGGTCGACCCCCTCCTGTCTAAACGCCTGACGTAATTTAGGTACGGCCCCTAAGCGGAAGGAGGGTTTAGTGTGGTATGTAGGTCGGGGATAGGGAATGGCAGAGAATAGAGGAAGGGATGGAGGGATGGAGGCAAGTCAAGGAGAGGAAAGATAGGAAAAAAATCCGGAGTCATAGTTTACCAGCTAGTAAAACTCTGCTCAAAGCAGAGCAAATGAAATACAACAGTGAGGTTCAGAATGAGAGAGGGGGTAAGAGCATGTAGATATTGGAAAAATGAAGAAGAGAATTTGTGTAGAGCAGAAGTGTCCAACGCGTGAGCAACGGTGTAAATAACTGTCACTCGTCAATCCCCTCTCTAGCAACCTTTGATATACGTTCATGCGGTGAGCGGGATGTGGAAAGGGGTCCTCGGCGGCCGGGCTTTGTAAACAGTGTGCGCAAGTAGGCGTGGTCAGGCGTAGTCAGACGAAGCCTGTGGCGAATCAAGAAGACAATTCTCGATGAAGCGCTCGGAGAAGGGGAAGAAAGGAGAAGCGCGCCAACCTTGCGTTGGACACCCCTGGTGTAGAGTATGCAGGTACAAGCAGGAATCATGGTTGCGTTGGTTGGGAAGGTATACAGGTGACGAAAGAGAAGGGCGTGGAAGAGAGAATGAAATGGATTTTGGATCGGAATGATGAGGGTGAGGAATAGATGAAGAGGCTAGAAGAGAGTAGAGAAATGTATTGTACAAGGAAAAAAGGAAAAGGATAAAAAAAGACTCTTAAAAAAGAAGAAAATGGAAGTAGCGTTGCGGAACTGAACTACAATATTCGGATTGATAGAGGTAAGAGGAAACGAAAGCCTAGAGCAATGTGACAAAGGTCGCAAGCGTCTATAATTAAAAATTATTTTTGAGACGACATTGTAGAAATAAATTGTAAGGTTGTAGAGCATAAAAAAATAAGGACCCAGCAAGTTATTACTTACTTGACTTAGCATGTGACTGAGGTAGGCATTGGTTGCTTGGCGAGGTAGCTGTTGTCTAGGTAGATTTTGGAGAGGAGTACGGGCCGAAGTTGCAGTCGTGGTAATAGTGTTGCTGACAACTGGCTGCATTCTACTAGTAGTCCATGGCTGCTGCTGTGGCGAATGTTGCTTTAAACGATCCGTCACGCGGGGGAGTTTATCCTGTAAAAGTGTTATAAATTGAATTTTTCTTAACAATGAGTTTGAGAGAAAGAGTTGGTTGCTGAAGAAAGGAAAAGTTTCTTACCTGTGGGGTTCCTGATATCACAGATTGAGGAATCGGTGGGATAGTGGTTGGCTGCTCAGGCTCCTTAGCCAGAAGCGAAGCCAGCATTTTGTTCTTTTCCCACAGATGTTTGTTCATAGAGTTTGTACCAGAGACAGAAGGATGCGATCCATCCCGAGAACGCTTCATTGACGAATTCATATTCAGGTCGTCACCTGGTCTTTTGCGCGAAGCTTGAGAATTCTCGCTTGACTGAGACGGGGATGAAGATGATGTTTGAAAGCCAAGACTTTTTAAGAGATGATCGTCACCCTGTTTTTGGTGAAATGAAGATTTTTCATTAGACTCAATATTCATATCGCTAGATACAAAATAATTAGGTAAAAAAAGAATAGGACAGAAGCTTGATTACCGATGATTCTTTTTGTTTCTTTTCTTCGTCTTGGTTTTTTAACAGCTTTTGAAGAAGATCGTTACTCTTCTTCAATCCAATCCTTGCTTCCTCGTCGTCATCGTCATTTTTCTCATTTAATAACTTGAAATGTCAAGATTTTAGTATACTTCAAATAGCAATAACAAGTTTTTGAATGTACAGAGTGGACGACATATGATACATCATGATTATATATTGAATCATAATTGTGGCACTCTTATCATGAATTAATATTATTTGACTCCAAAATTAAAATTCTTTGGTTAGAATCTTCTTTCGAGATATTTTTTATTGAGAGAATAATTTTGAGAGTTTAAGTTTAAGTTTTTACAAACTTTGTAAAGTGTGTGCCTTGAAAAAGCAAAGTTTGGCAATGCGGTTCAAATTGAATTCATGTAGAGCCAAATTCGGAATATTGTAGGCTTCCTTTTAAAGAAAATTAGCACATTGATCGTTAAGGAAATAATGAAAATTGGTATGATCATAAAGGACTCCTTTCAAATCCACTTGTTTTCTAATGCATTGAATTTCTGTTTATGTATCTCGAAAAATGAATCGAACCATTCAGATGAAACAAAAAATTGGTTCAAAATCCCGTTCATAAGCGTTTTTAAGAATTTTAGAAACCTGGAGGGAAAAAGAGGACTAGATGACAAATCACTTTATAATTTCCAGAATGTGTATATTGTGTTTTATCTTTGGGAATTGCATGAATTTGGAAATTTCATAACCTTATGATTTGGAATGTAACTGAAAACAGGGCTTTAGAGCCCTAGCTAAAGTATAATTAATACAATTGCAAGATTCAAACAAAATAAAAACTCAAATAGGCCAACAGACGTGCCCTCAAATATTCTGAACTATTTCTTTAAATTTCAGAGCAATATATACATGTTTCTAATTACAAAGCCACCAATATTATAACACGTAATTATTAGGCTCGAAACCCAAAACTCTGAACAGATGTCGCCACTTCTCTTGGCGCGTTAGCGTGCACGTTTTCGAGCATTTTTTGTTACACTCTAAATCCTTTGGACTGGAATTTTGGTCCAAGCATTGACCAAACCTACGATTCCGGTCCAATGGACTGACTTTCTGGTCCAAGCCTGGACCAGAGGATTATTAGGAACCGCAGAATTGCATAACGCCATCTATAGATTTAATGCAGTCAAAATGTAATTTAGCGTAAGAGAGTTACAGCTTTAATGGTTTTAAGATGCATTCCGATTTTGAACATGAAAATTGATTGACGATTATTTTTCTTTTGCAGTTTTTAAGAACAAGATTTTCCAAATTTTTCAAGAAAAAATACAACGTTTCAACAAAATAATCGAACTTCGAACTCAAAAAAATAACTGTTTCCAACCACAAATAGAACACTAAAATTTTTAGTTTAAAAAACCAATTCAAGATCAAGCATGAGAGTTTTAGGCTAGAACAAAGAATCTTCAACTGAAGAAGTTGAGTTTCCAAAAAGATATATTAAATTTTGCTGAAAAAGAGAAATTGTCAACGAAAATTTGAGTACTCAAATTTTAAATGAAAAAAAAATGGATGTTAAGCTGAACAACTGAATTTTTAACTGAAACTATGGAATTTTCATTGGAATAAGTAAAATAGCCAGTTAGAAAAAAACAACTTTTAGCAAACAAAAAAAACTAACTTTCGAACAAATTATTACATTTTTATACAAAATGATGAAAAATCAAATAAAATTTCAAATATTTAACTAAAGAAGTTAAATTTTGAACCAGAAAGACGAATTATCAACTAAAATGATGAACCTTTAACTAGAATAGTTCCATTTAAAAAAAAAATAGTTTTCAACCAAAAAATACAATTTCCCAACGAATTGGTTAAAATTTGAACTTCAAAAATAAAAAATTTCAAACAGAAATGTCATAGTGACATTTTTGGTTTGAAAAATTAATTTTAAACCAAACATAAGAGTTTTGAACTGGATGAATGTTCGATGAAAATGAAAAATCGTTCGACTGTACATTCGAATTGTTAGCCGCAAAGAAGAACTTTTTAAGAAGAATATCAACTTCCGAAGAAGAAGGTCATTTCCTACCAGAAAATCGACTTTCCAGTAAAAATGAAACAGTTGAATTTTTAGTTGAAGCAGTCGATTTTCAACCAAACTGATGAACTTTCAGATATAATGATGATTCTTTAAATGAATGAATGTATTTTTGGCAAAAAGATGAATTTTTTACCACAAAGATCAATTTTCTACAAAAAAGGCGAATTTCCCACTGAGTTAATACGTTCTCAAAGAAATAGTTTAATTTTCAAATTGAAAAAACAATATTCAACTAAATACTTAAATTTTCAACAAAAAAAATATGAACTGATTTTCAACAAAGTTGTTACAATTTCAGCCAGAGGTAAATTATGAATCGAAATAATGCAACATTAACACAAAAATTTTACTCTCAACGAGCAAGTTTAAATTTTAAACAAGCAGTTGATTTTTCAACTCAAAACGGATGAATTTGCAATGAACGATGTGAAAAAGTTTTCTATCATAATTCAGAAATATTTCTTCTTCGGAATACTACTTCTACTCTAAAGATTTCTTGAAGTATTTTCTTCTTTTATAATTAAGAACAGGGAAAATTACGACGAATTTTGAATTGGAAGAACGATGTTTTTTAATTCCTCTCATCTAAATTCGAATTATAATTAGTTTAAAAATTTCCCGTCCCAAGTGAAATAATATTTCTTTATTGAAACTTCCTGCCCCAACCAAAAACTATGATTATTTTTTGAAATTCCTTGTCCCAAGTCAGATGATCGAGGAAAAGAAAATAACACGCGATAAAAACATTTTTCTTTGAAAAAATTTAGAAAATAACACAGGTCTGCAAGGTTTTGTTTTAGAAAAGTTAGAAATCCTTTCCGAAATAATTTTTTCCGTAGAATCCGAACCCGAGCTTATAATATGTCCATCGCGTCAGGATTTTGATATATTTGAGGTTATCTACTCGGAAAATGGAATTTTTCTCTTTTTGAGGTAATGTACTGAGCGCGCGAAACTCTGATGGTCTTGTTTCAAAACGTCTTCATTTAGTACTATTTTTCCCCTTCAAAATGAGCTATTGAACAACCACCAGCGTTTTTTCCACAAAGATGCAGCCATTATCAGTTTCGACATTTATCTGAACAACCATATAAGCATTTCAATCCGCCATTTTGAATCCACCATTTCGGTAATTAAGATGTCGATTTTCTAACTGTGAATTCTTATTCAGAGACCATCAAGACCTCCAGGTACAAATTTCTAAGAGAAATTTCTAAGTGTAAAATGGTATACTCCAAAAGTCAATGTGAATGCTCATACGGTTGTTCAGATGAATGTCGAAACTGAAAATGTCTGCATTTTTGTGAAAAAAAATCATTGGCGACTCTTCAATAGCCTATTTTCAAGAGGAAGAGTAGTACGAAAGGTTGACAATTCGAAACAAGACCAAAAAAAATTCGCGCGCCCGGTACATAACCTCAAATGAAGCGAGAAACCCCATTTCCCGAGTATATAACCTCAAATATCTCAAAATCCTGACGTGATGGACATAATATACTGAGCTCAGATTCGAATTCTACGGGAAGAATTACTCCGGAAAAGACTTCTTTTAATGAAAAAAATCAATATTCTTCCTCTCATGAAGTATAGATGTATTTAAATCATCTGATAATCACATTAAAGGAACGTTACATTCTTTAAATCAAATGATAAGATATCTTCTTGATTCATAAGAAGAAATCAATCATTTCTCGTATTTTTTCGGTAGAATTTTTGATAGTCTACGTTGAGTAAAAAAAATTCCCGATTTTTTCCCGGTTTTCCGGTCAAGTCGCCAGCTTGACATGGCTGAAGAAGCCGAAAAAAGTGGCGACATCTGTTTGGATTGGGTAAAAAGTTAAATTTTCCTCTGATAGACAAGTCGATGTCAGCGACCCACACTCTGGAAAGTAGAAAGATGTTTACATGTCTCAAAAGACCAACAATTCAAATTAAGATAAATTAGACATCCAAAGCACAATCTTGGAAAATACAAAGAAAGATTTTAGTGCAGTTAAAGGTAACACTTGTGGCTTCTTGCTAGAAAGGGCAAAAAGGAGAAAGAAGAAAATTCATAAAACCAAAAAAAGATTACCTGTAACAGCATATTGTTAGACTGCTCCGGGTTAGGTTTTGGCGCGCTGCTCGGACTCGTCCGCACTCTATTATGCTCCGAATGGTACTCATTATCATCATCTTGCTGGTTTAACAAAGTTTTTAATATCCTATGTTTTTGTTTCCCCGAGTCATTATTAGAATTGTCCTGAATATCTTCACTACCACTGGCTCCCATGGTTAACAAGTTCCTGAGCCTGCCTGACTCCGTGGACACTACACTGTTTTGAGTTTCAACACTCGGAGTACTTGGTGCGCTGCTCACGTGCATGGTGCCGCTCGTGCTCGGACACCCCTTGGAGTCCTCGATTCTCTTGCAGCTCGACGAAGAAGAGGAAGAAGATCCACCACCGTTCGCACTGACGTTGACGTTGGCGTTGAGGTTGCTTCCGGCGCCGGATACGTTGTTCAGCTGCATCTGCGACTCCTGGACCGGACTGAAGGGGAACGAATTACTGAAGGGGTGACCAGGATTCCCTGTAGTTGGGCTGAACGCACGCAGGGGACTGCAGTGCGATGCCACCACCGAATTAGAAGAAAACGTCGTCCCCTGGGGACTCGGAGATGCCGCAGCCGGTTGGGAAGGTGGTCGTGAGTTTGGTGGGCCGCTCGCTCTCGACTCGGGTCTTTCAACCCACCCACTGCTACTGTCCAAGTCCCACGTGGAACTCGGGAAGAGCTCAAATTCCAAGTCCATATTTCCCGAAAAGTGGTTGAAAGAGTTACTCGACGAGGTCAGCGACGACGTAAGGGGATTATTGCAACTCTCGCTCGTGCTAAACGTTACCGAGTTCGAAGAGATAGTCGCGGCGGCGGCCTGCGATGCCAACCCTCGACCACTGACACCACTCACTTGACCGTTCAGATGCGTCACCGACATCAGCGGCCCACCCACGTTATTATTATTATTACCATTATTATTATTACTATTATTCGCACAACGGTTACTAGAGTGTCCTGAGAGCACTTTGTTGTTGGAAAGCTGACCACCCTCGAGAGGCGTTAAGTTGTCATTGTCCCTATCATGGACAAGAAAACAAAACATTTCATTTATTGACAATCCTTACACCAACTTTTGGGCCGTCTATTAACTACGTTACTAATTTCAGGGGTGAGGGGATAACTCCAGAAAACTACGGTTGGTAACAGGAGCATACGAGCTTTGATAACCTTTAATTCAGAGTAGTAAGCAGTTTGATGATTCTTTTTTCCGAATGAGAATGTAACTATTCAATTTTTTATTGAAAGTTTCTATTTTTTTTCAAATACTCTTTTTCAGTTGAGAATCGAACTTTCGGGTAGAAAATCCAACCTATTTGGTTTAAAACGCAACCGTTTGGTTAAAAATGGTGTTTTTGTTGAAGATACAACTATTTTGTTAAAAATTCGCCTTTTTTAGTTGAATTCAATTTTTTTCCATCCCAAATGAGAATATTGTTGGGTTCAAATATTAAATGTTGCATATTCTATTATAAATTCATTTTTTTTTATTCAAAATGCGACAATCCGGTTTGAAGTTGAGCTACTGTGGAAAAAATTAACTTTTTGCTCAAAAATCCTATTTTGGATTTAGAATTAGGCTGTTTGATTTTTTGTTTTGTTTTCTATTATGAAACCATATGGTAGCAAATAAAATTTTTTTATGTGAAATCATACTTTTGGGTAGGAAATCCAACCTTTTTGGTTTAAAACGCAACTGTTCGGTTAAAAATAATCTGTTTTTGTTCAGGATCCAACTATTTTGTAAAAAATTCGTCTTTTAGAGTTGAAATAAATTTTTTTCGTCTCAAATCAAAATACAAAAATTCGGTAGCAAATAAACTTTTCTTATGTAAAATCATACTTTTGGGTTGAAAATTCAACTATTTCGCCAGAAGGTTATATATATTTTTGAAAATTGAACTAATTTGTTTAACCAATCTTTTTTGTTCAAAAATTCATCTATTTTTGCGAAAATCGTTCCTTTTTGGATTAAAAATTGATCCCTTATGGTAAAAATCCATCGTTCTCGGTTCAAAATCCATTTTTAAACTAAAATTCAACTATAGCACTTGTGGTTGAAAGATTATCCTTTTAAGTTTAGATTTCAGTTATTTCATATAAAATTTATGTATTCTATTTTAAAATCGTCTATCTGGTAGAAAATTATACTATTTTGTTGAATTTTTTTTTTTTTTTTTTTTTTTAAATTCATCTTTTTAGATAGGAAAATCATCTTCCTCGTTGAAAATTAATCTTTTTTCTTTGAACTCAACGGGTTAAAATTTTTCTTTTTGTTCAAAAATAATTTTTCAAAATGAAAATTATCTGTTCCAGTTTTGTCTGGAAACTTATGTTAAAAATCATCTTTTTTATCCAAAATTCAATTGTTTTGTTGGACATTGTCCTTTTGTAATAAAAACTGATCTGTATCGATTACAAATTATCTTTTTTATTAAAAATTCGTATTATTTGGAGCTAATTGAATTATTTTGTAGAAAATTCAACTATTTGGTACAAATTAAACTTTATTACTGTAAAATTCAACTATTATGTTTAAAAATTCAACTGTTTTGTCAAAAATTCGTCCTTTTGGGATAAAAATTCGCCTTTTCATGGTAGAAAAGTAAGCTTTTCTTTATTCAAAATGATGCTTTATTGTAATTATAAATTTCGTCGAAGAGATTCGTATTCTTGGGATGAAAAATTATCTATTATGGTAACAAATAATTTTTGTCGCATTGACAAATGACTACGATCGCCGGGAGGGGGGGGGGGGGGGGGGGGGAAAAACAACCCCAAAATGGGGTAAGGGTTGTAGTGGGGGCGCTCGATAACATGTTTGTATT
>WSXT02161994.1:0-10038 GCA_011762715.2 Neuroterus valhalla | reverse complement strand
ATTCTGGAGACACCGTAAAGAACACCTCACCCAGGTGCCATTCAGCTTTCAGCACGGTTGTTTACGCCTTAGCTTGGAGGTTTTTACTATGGGACCATCCCTGGACAATTGTCCAACAATTGATTCCATATATATATATATATATATATATATAGCAATAAAATATACAATTGTTTAACCATAAATAAGAATTTCCTTTCATAACAACAAGGATGACCCTTTTCGTCAGGGCAGGTATACCTGCCCTGATCTGCAGGCAACCATTTTATTGGCTGAAGCCATAAAAAAATCGACTCCAGTCGTAGAAACTCGTTTCAAGACGTGAAATAAAGTCTCGCTCTGTCTCAAAACTGAGGAGTGGAATTTCGTCTTCACTACGCCTTGATTAGGGGCAATTCAAGTCGAAACCAAGTCAAAGTATTTTTACTCGGGGTAATACATCCTATCAGAAGAAAGGATAAGGAAGCTTTTTGTGGAAATACAGCCCATTCAATAGAGACATTTTGAAAAAAAAAAATTTCGGGATCCAATTTTTTGACGTAGAAAGTTTCCTTTCATCGTCAAAATTAAGGTTTCACAGTCTTGCCCTCAAATTTGTTCACGTTGTTTTTATTTTACAACAAAAATGGTAGAAAAAAGTTGTTAATAATTTTATTCCCAATATTTTTTTCTTGAACAATTTCTTCGAATTTTTTGCTGATATCGAGCAAAAACTGCGCAAAATTGTGACAAGGGCGAGGATTTCCAATAACTTTCGAATCAGAAATTTTTCCATACGGACCATACATGACGGTCGGGAACGCGCTCAATGTGGCGCAAGGTGGAAATCTGGCCGCATGACGTTTTATTACGGGTCTCGCAGCCGGAAGAGCGTTCTCGAGAATGGGCAACGTATTGGCAAGGAAAACATCCACTGCGGGCAAAGAGGCGCTGCTGTGTCAAAACGAACATAGCTTCCTCAAGGACAGTTTAATTTGAATGTGATAAAAATGTTGCTACTCTCTCTAAAAACAGTGTGCATGGAAAACAAACCAGAAAATACATAACTATCAACGCTGAAATGCAGAGAGCAAACTAGTATTTATTGATCAGTATCTTGCATCTTGAGTCGTTTCAACCATTCGGAACGTTAATCAAGAACGATTCTTTCTCCTACAAGATTTTTCACTGTAACAGGACAACTGCCAAATTTTAGTACTTTGTGGAAACTCAAACTAGTTTTAATAATTTTTTTGAAGTCACAATTGACAACACAGCACACATTACCTTTGCGAGTTTCGTTCTAACTGATTAATCTGACACAAAATTGATAAGTATCGCGTTACTTGAGTGCAACACGCATGTAAACAATGCTACGTGTATCCCATCGACAGCTATGTTGGTTAGTTCACTAGATGGCCATCAGGTCTCGCATGGCAACTTTGAATTCCCAATACCCGAGTTGATTCGCTTTTTCCACCTTGCGCAATATTGAGCGGGCTCCCGACCGTCATGTATGGCCCATATAAGAAACATCCTGATACCTCAAAATCTGAATATATTCCATGGTTTTAGTATTCATGGTTGGCATACTATTATTTGCATACATTTATTATCGCTGAAAAAATCTCAATTATTACCAACGAAATCCTTGTAATGATTTTCGAACCAATAATAAGAGATTTGAATACTGTACCTGGAGGCTCGACTCAAGTGCGTGTCTGCCACACGCTACTGCTTAGTACAGAGTCCAGAGTTGAGCCGAGCGAACAAGGTCAAATACTCAAACCTCGATATTTTGGAATGTAAGGCTCATCATATCCAAAGATGAATCAAATATTTATTTGTTTGGTCTTCTATTACACTTAAAATCTTCAGTCGAATCGTTGCGGCGGTCAATATCTCGCGACCTCACTTTACGAGTGGAATTTTCGTCTTTGATCAAAGAAAAAATTTATTTATGTAATAATCGGTTTTGTGGCTGTACTATACACGGATTTCACTGAAGTTTCTCTTGCGTACTACAAAAATATCCGTAGGTAAATACTAGTACAGATATTTCAAATAACAGGCGCAGCCGCTTAGAAGTAGAATAAGTAGAGTCATTTCCTGGAAGGCTTCGATTGACCGTGTATTCGGTGGACGTATGGAGCATCTCGATAAATTGTACTTGACTGAGAAAAATGAAGAAATATTGTGGAAACAACAAAAACTTAAGTCTTGAATCGATAAACGTTTTTCAAGTGGAAGATATACAGGGTACCCTAGTATAAAGATAGCCAATCGAACAAGTTCAGTTCGCATAATTTCTGATTCGTGTGCTTTCGCAGTAGGTTTTGAGTGATTGGTGCATTTTCACACTTAAGCGATGAACGAAAATTGGGAAAAATATATTTTCCCACAACGCTTGATTATGTAACAGTTCGAAAGGAGTATAGTCCATGCACTGCGTCGGAAAAATGAGTGACATTCCCGAAAAATTCCTTTTCCCAATTTTTTTTGCGAACGCTTCATTAAGTGGTCCTCTGTGTCATATCGAAAAAGTGTCCTCGATTAGGAGGAAGAACCTGGTTTTTTTTTGAACATTTCAAAATTTTGCGTTTGCACGTACAGATGATTCCCATTAAATCGTAGAGCAAAATGTCTAACAGGTAGAAGGAAGAAAACTAAATAATGAGAAAATTTTGTGTCAAAAATAATCCGCTACCCTCAATAGGTTCCGAGTTATGGTACATTAAAAATTGCCAAATTTTTTTAATTTTCAGCGAAAAATCGCTAAATCTCAAAAACCACTCTATACCTCTCTTCCTGATTGCTTAACAGATAAGTGTTCTGCAGTTGAGTTGAAGAAGACTCATTTCCCTGTGATTCCAAAAAAAAAACAATGTTCTAACTATAATAGGTCATGAGTTATGAGCCCTCAAAGTTGACTGTTTTTGCCTTTTTTTAGGGGCAAACAAAAGAGTTTCATTAAAAAAAAATAAATACCTCGTTTCCGTAAGTCCCACGACAAAATTCGTACAGAAATGATAAAAGTAGAGTCAATTCAGCGTAAGTAAAAAAAAAGTGTCCTAGCCCTAATAGGTGACGAGATATGTCCTTGCAAAGTACACTTTTTCTGCATAGAGGCACCTGAGTTTACCGTGAAGTAGGAGTACGGCCACATTTCAAAGTTTATGTCACAAGTGAGTGCGTAAAATTTATTCGAAACGCATAATAAGTCTTTTTCCGTTAATAAACAAATAATTGTTTATAACAAAATCTTGCTGTCACCACTAATGATTACGTGTTGGACATTTTTTTATTCTTTTGTGGCTGGATTCGCGCGTGAGGAACTCGTCAGTGTGGATGAACTTGAGCGAATCCTGCCACAGATGCCTTGGGTGGGATCAATGTGCGGTCACCCATCCGCTCTCTCGCCAAGTCGACCGCTGCTCGACTTGGGCGGTCGGAGCACGTGGTGCTCCAATGGACTCGACCTGGACAGCCGACCAAGAATGGCTAAATTATGCGTTCAATCAAGAAATGATAGAAGGATACGACCTGTTCAATGCTGGTCCAAGCAGGTGACCTGTCTGCCTGCAAGGGGAGTCCAAAATGAGGAGACAACCATCGGCCACTCGCAGGACGCAATAAGGAAATACTAGTCCGCGAAAGGGCTAAGGAGCAACTGAGTGCAGAGAGACGCGAGCGTCAGCTCCGGGGTGGGAGTGGCCTCCCCACTTCCACCAGCTGATACAGGGAGACTCAAAATAAAAGGGACCTGTGGAGGACACAAAATACCTCGATACTGCAGTCGCGACTCGAATCCAATCTCGACTCCAAAGAAAGCTAAGAACAGCAAATAATTACAAACAGTGGCAAAAAAGTAATTGGAAATGTAATTGTTTAAAACAAAATCTTGTTATAACCGCTTCCGAGTATTTTTTTAGTACTTTTGTGCATTAAACTCAAAAACTAATCAAAAGTGATTAACACAAGATTTTCTTATAAACAATTATTAATAAAATTATTTGTTTATTATTTAAAGATATGTATCCCGTTTCCAGACATTTATGATTATTATCTTGGCACAAAAGTACGAAAAAAGTACTCCGAAGCGGTAAGAACAAGGTTTTGTTATGAACAATTATTCGAAAATTATTAAAAATAAATTATTTATTGCTGAAAAAATCTGCCCGCTGCGCGGACACATTATCATGGCGCGCTCCGCGCGCTGGTTTTAGCGCGCCTAGGGCGCGCGTCTTTTGAATCTCGCGCACTGCGCTCGATGGTGATCTCACCTCGCGCTACGCGCTCGGCTTTTTCACCTCCCTACAGTTGTATGTAAAGCTTTTGGAACTCAAAAGCAAAATGTCGACTTCTTTCATTTGATCAGTGTGAATTCTCTTTTGTTAAAGCTTCTCCGGCTTTAACGAATACATTCCCATCGCGTGTCTCGTGCTGGGCACTCGATCAAAGTTTGTCCAAAACGGTAGGGAAGTTTTGTTGCCCAACTTTTTTCACATGTTGTGTAGCTTTTCTAGAAATTCAATTTTTCAATTTAATTTTTCACGATTAAAACAAAAACCACGCGTTCGCTGAGAAAAGTTATAACAAATTAGGAGATATTATTCGGGTGAATAACTTTTTTCTTTCAATCTCTTTTGTCAGCCTTAGTCCTATTTTCCAAAAATTTTATTATTTCATTTTCATAGTTATTTCTTCTCATTGAAATTTTTCACATTTTTTTTTTATAAATGAACCAAAAACTACTTGTCCTATCAAAAAGTTGATGGTATGAAATTTGTAGATCTTTCTTTGTTGCACAAGTTAACTTCATTTATATTTTCCCGTATCTTGCATAGTTTGACCAAAAATAAAACTTTCTATTTTTTATTATTTTTTGTGCGAAAAAAATTTGAATTTTCAATTTTTCGAGAAAACGCGAAAAGTTGGAAAGTTCATCCCGGAGGGCTCCCACAAAAAAAAACATTTTTCTCTTTAAACTTTTTTTCATATCTTCCGTTGTTTGGCTGAAAATCCTCATTTTCATTTAAATTTTTGAATTTTGAAAATGCCATAACTCTGACAATTTTGTTTTTAACAAAAAAAATCCTCAGGATAAATTGTTTCACCTTTTACCAACTACGAGGAATCTTACTTAAAATTTTTGAGTCTCAGAAAAAAAGTCCAAAAAAAGTTTCGAAATGCTCCGTCCTCTCTTACTTTCGATCCAAACCAGCTGGTTAACGAAGATGACTTGTATTTTTGTTCCCTAAAAATGGTTGCCAAAAGAAGATCGAATATCATCATTCTTTCGAAAGGTATCGAGGGTATAGCCATATTTCTGACATTTTTGTTTTCATCCAAAAAAATCATAAGGATACAATGTTTCAATGACAATTACTTTTTTGCCACAAAAGAATAAAGAAATGGTCAAAAAGTAATTAAAGGTGAAGACAGCAAGATTTTTTCAAAAACAATTATTTGTTCAATAACGAAAAAAGACGTATTATGCATCTCGAATAAATTCCACGCACTCACTTTGGACATAAACTTCGAAATGTGGCCGTACTTCTACTTTACGGTACACTCAGGTGCCTCTATGTAGAAAAAGTGCACTATGCAAGGTCATATCTCGTGACCTATTAGGGCTAGACCACCTTTTTTTTAACTTACGCTAAATTGACTCAACTTTTGTTATTTCTGTACGAATTCAGTCGTGGGACTCACGGAAAGCGAGGTATCTCCAAAAAACAAAACCTCTCCGTTTTTGGTTGAAAATGACCAAAAAAAAAACGAAATTTTCAAAACCTTACAATTTCTAAACCAATAGGGTCATAAGAATTTTCTTTTTTTGGACTTAAGCAGATCTTTGTCTACTTTATTTCATTTTCTAGCATCGTCAACGTAAACTTCACCTGAAACGATTTATTTAAAAAAATTGAAACTTTTTTGTTCGCTTCTAAAAAAAGGCAAAAACAGTCAGCTTTGAGGGGTCATAACTCATGACCTATTATGGTTAGAACATTATTATTATTTTTTTTTTGTTTGAATCACAGGGAATTGAGTCTCCTATAACTCAGCTGCAGAAAGCTTATCTGAAAAGTAATAAGGAAGGAAGGTATAGAGTGGTTTTTGAGACTAAGCGAATTTTCGCTGAAAATCCGAAAAATTGGACAATTTTCAATGTACCATAACTTGGAACCTATTGAAGGTGGCGGATTATTCTTGAAACAAAATTTTCTCATAATTTAGTTTTCTCTCTTTTACTTGTTGTAAATTTTGCTCTTCTATGCAATGGGAATTATCCGTACACGCAAACTCGAAATTTTGAAATGTTAAAAAAAAAACCAGGTTCCCCCCTCTAATCAAGGACACTTCTTTGATATGTCAAAGATGACCCCTTAATGAAACGTTCGCAAATAAAAATCGGAAAAGGAAATTTTTCGGGAACAAAAGTACCAGATGCCTAGACTAGTAAGGATATTTGAATTCTGTAGAATTGTCTCCAATCCCTCTAGAATCCTCTAGAAATCTGTGACATTCTCTTCAATTGCTTAACAGGCTCGTAAATGCTGCCTAATTCTGTGGAAGTCTCTCAAATTCTGGATGTTCTTCAAAAATCTGTAGAATTATTTAGAATTCTCAAGGAATTCTCTGGCAATCCGTGGAATCCTTCTGAAATCTGTAAGAGGCTCGTGTATACTGTTAAATTTTGTAGGATCCCCATGAACTCTTGTGGTATTCTCTAAAAATCTGTAAAATTATCATAGATTGTTGTGGGATTCATTATGAATACGTCAAATGCTCGTAAATTTCCCCGAATTCTATGAAAATCCTTGAAATTCTCTTCAAATCTGTAGAGGACTCATAAATAATGCTGAATTCTGCAGAATTCCTTTTATTTGTAGAAACTCTCCTGAAAATTTGTGGGATGCCCGTAAACTCTTGTGCAAGTCCCTAAAAATCTGTGAAATTCTATTGACATCCGTAAAAGGGTTGTGAATACTGTTGTATTTGGTAGGATCTTTGGCATTTCGAGACAATCTTTTGGAAGTCTCTGAGAATCTGTGGAACTTCCATAGATTCTTGTAGAATTCTTCAAAAACTATGATATTCTCTTAAATTATGTAGAAGACTTGTAAATACTTTTGAATTATGTAGAAGTACCTTCAGTTTCAAAAAATACTTCAAAAATCCGTTCCATTCTCTTTAACTCTTGTGCAAGACTCTAGAAATCTGTTGGATTCTTCTAAATTTTTCTCAAAAAGTCTAGAAATCTGTGGGATACTCTTTAATCCTTTTATAATTCTCTCGAGATCTGTTGATGTCTGTAGGAAGCTCTCAGACTGTAGAATCCTGTAGCAAACCTTCAGTTTTAGAGAATTTCCCAAAGTTTTGTGGAATCCCCTTCGAAAGCGGTAGAATTCTCTAAAGATCGGTCAACTTCTCCTGAATTTTGATCACTTGTCAAGGAAAACACTCTAGGATTTCCCCAGAAATTTCTAGATGTATTTGTTGAATAATTCTCCAGGAGTTCGATAAATTCTCTTGAACTCGTTGTTATTTTTGCTCTATAGTATCGATATGAATATTTTGACTTCTGATAGCATAAATTGGATATATACCTCAATTGAGGAAATATTTACAAAAACTAACCTTGAAAGTGATGACGATGGTCCCTGTACAAAAAAACTTTGCACCAGGTGTCCAAAATGATATTCCACATGAAGTTTTTTACAAACTGATATCCAAAGTGACTAACAGTACCTTCGAAAGTGAGGACGATGGTTCCCGTGCAAATGGCTTTCAACTAGGTGTCCAAAATGATATTCTACAGGTAGTTTTCTCCAAATTGACATCTAAAGTGACAAACATTAAACTCGAAAGTGATGACGAATGTGCTCGTGCAAATGGCTTTGCACCAGGTGTCCAAAATGATATTATACAGTAAGTTTCCTCTAAATGGATATCCAAAGTGACAAACATTACCCTCGAAAGTAATGACGATGGTCCCCGTACAAAAAGCTTTACACTAGGTGTCCAGAATGATATTCTACAGGAAGTTTTGTACAAACACATATCCAAAGTGACCGACATTACCCGTGAAAGTGATGACGATGGTCCCCGTGCAAATGGCTTTGCACTTGGTGTCAAAAATGATATTCCACAGGAAGTTCTCTCCAAACTGATATCCAAGGTGACAAACTTTACCCTCGAAAGTGATGACGATGGTCTCCGTACAAAAAGCTTTTTACTAGGTTTTCAAATGATATTCTACAGGAAGTTTTCTACAAATTGATATCCAACGTGACGAAAATTACCCTCAAAGGTGTTGTCGATGGTCACCGTCAAAATAGCTTTGTACTCGGTGTCCAAATTAATATTCTACAGGAAGTTTTCTACAAATTCATATCCAAAGTGACCAACATTACCCTCGAAAGTGAGGACGATGGCCCCCGTGAAAATAGCTTTCAACCAGGTGTCCAAAATGATATTCTACAGGAAGTTCTCTCCAAAGCGACAAACAATAACCTCGAAAGTAATGACGATGGTCCCCGTACAAAAAGCTTTGCACTAGGTGTCCAAAATGATATTCTTCAAGAAGTTTTCTCCAAAAACATCAAGCTCGAAAGTGATGACGATCGTCCCCGTACAAAAAACTTTGCAGTAGGTGTCTAAAATGATATTATACAGGAATTTTTTTACAAATTTATATCCAAAGTGACCAAAATTACCTTCGAAAGTGATAACGATGGTCCCCGTGCAAATGGCTTCGCACTAGGTATCCAAAATGATATTCTACAGGAAGTTTTCTCCAAATTGATATCCAAAGTGACCAACATTAACCTCGAAAGTGTTGACGATGATCATGCTGAATTCTACAGAAGTCCTTTCATTTGTTGAAACGCACCCGAAAATTTGTGGGATACCCGTAAACTCTTGTGCAAGTCCCTAAAAATCTGTGAGATTCTTTTGAACTCTGTATGAGGGTTGTGAATACTGTTGTATTTTTTAGGATCTATGGAATTTCGAGACAATCTTTTGCAAGTCTCTGAGAATTTGTGGAATTTTAATAAATTCTTGTAGAATTCTTCAAAACTCTATGAAATTATCTTGAATTATGTATCAGACTTGTAAATACTTTTGAATCATGAAGAAGTTCCTTAGATTTCGAAGAATGCTTCAATAATCCGTTACATATTGAACTCTTGTGTAAAACTCTAGGAATCTGTTGAATTCTCCTGAATTTTTCTCCGAAATTTCAGAAATCTGTGAAATGCTCTTTAATCCTCTCATAATTCTCTCGAGATCTGTTGATTTCTGTAGGAAGCTCTCAGACTATAAAATCCTGTAACAAACCTTCAGTTTTAGAGAATTTTCCAAAGTTCTGTGGAATCCCCTTCGATCGCGGTAGAATTCTCTAAAGATCGGTCAACTTCTCCTGAATTTTGATCGCTTCTCAAGAAAAACACTGTAGAATTTCCCCAGAAATTTCTAGATATATTTGTTGAATAATTCTCCAGGAGTTCGATAAATTTTCTTGAACTCGTTGTTATTCTTGCTCTATAGTATCGATATGAATATTCTGACTACTGATAGTATAAATTGGAGATATACCTCAATTGAGGAAATATTTACAAAAACTAACCTTGAAAGTGATGACCATGGTCCCTGTACAAAAAGCTTCGCACTGGGTGTCCAAAATGATATTCCACAGGAAGTTTTCTCTAAACTGATTTCCAAGGTGACAATTATAACCTGGAAAGTAATGGCGTTGGTCCGTGTACAAAAAGCTTTTCACCGAGTGTCAAAAATAATATTCTACAGGGAGTTTTCTAAAAATTAATATCCAAAGTGACCAACATTACCCTCGAAAGTGAGGACGATAGTCCCCGTGCAAATAGCTTTCAACCAGGTGTCCAAAATGCTATTCTACAGGAAGTTTTTCCCAACCTGACGAACATTGACCTCAAAAGTGATGACGATGGTCCCCGTACAAAAAAACTTTGCACCAGGTGTCCGAAATGATATTCCACAGGAAGTTTTCTACAAACTGATATCCAAAGTGAC
>WSXT02161983.1:0-10038 GCA_011762715.2 Neuroterus valhalla | reverse complement strand
TTTCCAATGAATAAATTTCACTTATCCAATTTGCTTTTTTTGGAATTTTTGAATGAAATTTCGAATTGGGTGCGCTTATTATAGATTGAAAATTGATATTTGATCATTTTTCTCAAATAAATAAATAATTGCTTACATAAATAAATTGCCATCACTTAATAAACTTGCATTTTTCGGTATTTTCATTTGAAATTTCCACTAGGGACGCTTATTGTAGATTGAAAATTGATGGTCAGTCATTTTTTATAAATAAATAAATTATTGTTCAAATAAATAAATTGCTATCACTCACTAAATTTGCTAGGGACGCCTATTATGGACTGAAAATTATTATTTAATAATTTTCGATGAGTAAATAAATAATTGTTTAAATAAATAAATTGTCATCATCCATCAAATTCTCATTTACCGCATTTTTTACTGGAATTTCTATTAGCGGGGTTGATTATTATTATCACAAAAACCATTAATCTAGTAGGCAGGTCAAAATACGGAAAATAAATTCTTCCTAATTTTGCCAGTAAAAACATAAGAATAATATATTTGAAATTTACACATTTTTCTGGTTCAATGACATATTGTTGGCCAAAAAACTCGAAAACTCGAAGAAGTTCAATGAAAATTTCATGTCGTTGAAATTGGAAAAATTCATATATTTCAAATATAAGTTTTACTTCTTGGCCTAGATCTCAACATCAGAAGTGAGAACAGTGCATTACTTTATCCTAATTCCTTACTTCTAGAAGAAAAGGAGAAGTAATCAGAGAGAAAAAACTTGTGCGTACAGCATAACTACAAGAAAATGGATGGGAACTTTCACAGAAACGTAAAAGCTCGGCACAAGCTCCCAGTTGAACCGCGGTATAATACAATGAAGGGCCGGCGAAACCCTCGTGCGTCTTAAGGACAGGGAGTGACCCAAGTATGACTGCTCTTTGCATCCATCCAGCAAGTGACACGGAACATTTCTGTCACACGGGTATGGCTTTAAGGCTACTGAACAGTGGAGCGTCGCACCTCCAAGAGAGCACCCATGATGACAACAATTATTTTCACCAAATATCCTTGATGAGATCGCTGAAGGTGCTATCTGAAATCTCTGTCCCTCACCTTTTCTCCATTTCCTTGCCGTTGATGTTGTAGTCGGCCGGAGCCGAGAATTCGATCACATAGTTCGGTCACGTTTGTCAAGGAGCACGATGTCGGGTCTTGTGTGTTGGATAGGGGCTATTGTCGAGAAATCGTAGTTCCAGTAGATTCGGCACTCCTCGTTCTTAACAATAGACTCTATCCCCCTTGGAGCGTTCAGCAGGGCAGGGTCACGGCTAACGCCATAAGTACGACAAGGATGGTGGTGAAGCACTCTTAAGGCAGAGTAGTGTCTCTACAAATACGTCGTTCCTGCGTGAACAGGGCAATTCGATAGTATATGCCATGAGTACTCAGGGAGTTGAAGACACGCCCTGCACCTATCGCTGGAAATCTCTTAACGTAACGTCTGTTCTAGGAGCGTGTACTCTAGGAGGTGACGTGGTATCCAAGAGACACCGTTAACGGCACCACTTCCTGGTTCCACGCAGCCTTCAGCACAGTTGTTTGCGCCTTAGCTTGGGGGTTTTTCCTCTTGTGTCATTTCCGCCTTAGCATACCGTACTCGCACCGTACGTTAGGAAGATTCCAGCACCTGGTGCTGAGCGTAACAAAAGCACTCTAAGCACCAGTGGTACATACTATTCGGGTTTCCCACTCACACGGGAGATCTTTATCTACAGACACAATGCAGTAAAAAAATGTGCTTTATTTCCATCTTCGTTGCTCGCATGATGTTGGCCGTGACCTCCGTTTCTCCACCGAACGCTTGAAAGGAGATAAGTCAATTGTTGAGGACGAAGAGTGACCAGTTTACTGAAACGTGCCATATTCGTGATTGAATTTTCGGTTAAGGTCGACAGCTACATCACAGTCTAGAAGACTGGAGAAAACGAAAGGTATCGAGACCTTATAAGGGATCGTAAGCTGATCCACACAGATCATTCGGTTGAAATTGATGTCCTTGTCATAAGTGCTCTTAAAAGTACGACGTATTCGGTGGTTTATAACCTTCGCATCATACACGCTTGCCAGAAACATGGCGAGTCACTAGCGATTGTGGATAAAGTGCTAGTATTCTTGGTTCGCTCCGTTTCTTTCAGACGAACGAGAGTCTCGCCACCCTTTCATTGTGAATCCATCGTACCAGTTGGTTAACCCTCTGAGAGGTCGTGAGAAGTAACCGTAAGTGTGTTTTATCGCGGTTCTACTAGGAGCGTGTCATTTTCCCGAATAGCAGCCGCCTCCAGGGAGAACCTGCGGTGGTTGTTTGCCCAAATTTGTGTCGGTGTATGTGTATATGGACACGCCTCACATTTCAAGCCGTAGACTAGGGTCACGGCTATTTTAATTTGCAATATCGAAAAATCTTTTTTCGAAAAAAAAACGCATCTAACGCATAGTTCCTTCTATCATCCTCCGCTTCGGGCTCGCTTCGGCTCTGCTGGCCTTGAGGAATTTGGAGCCGCCGAAAATACATTCCTCGAGTTCAACGACTTAGTTCTGATTCAACTGCAAGCATTAGAAGACAACAAGCCTACAACAACGAATCCTTCTGAGGGGAATGATGGAGTTCCTCTCAACTTCCAACTCCCTTCCACGGCTCAACCTCGTCAAGTGTCATCGTTACCTTCGATTTCTCTTCCTTAATTTACAGGTAAGCCGGTAGATTGGGCAACATTCCGCGTCTATTTCACTTCGTAAATGTGGAATTACAATCCCTTTCTCCAATGTGACTCTGTTCACTTTTTCACAATTATCAGAATTCTTAGATTCACGAATTCGAGCGTTAGAAGTTGTTCAGCGCATAGATGAATTGAAGAGTAAAACTGATTCTGAAAGTTCTCATAATGTGTCAAATCAAAACAATTGCCTTTTCTGTTTGGTCGCGCACAAATTATTTCCATGTCCAGAGTTTAAGAAACAATCAGCTAAAGAACGTTTCCAATTTGTTAGATCGAAAAAACTTTGTTTAAATTTTCTCGCATTTGGACATATTTTTGCTGATTGTTCAAACCCCTTCTAATGTACCGGTACAAAATAAAATTAATTCTATCAAAGAAGTACCGTCGTCGTCGCCGTCATCTAAGAGCTCAATTCCAGACGCCCAATCGCTTCATGTAGCTGCAATTCGGATAGATACTACTCAAGTCTTGTAGGAAACAGCTAAAGTTGTTGTGTCTTCTAATTCCGGTCGTTCGGTAACAACCCGCGCTTTTTTAGATCAAGTGTCAACTTGGACTTTTGTAACAAAAGATATGATTAACGCCTTGAGAATTCGTCCCAAATCATTAGATGAAATTAAACTTCTCGGATTAGGCAGTGTCTCAAACTGGCGAGTCACATCTTATGGCTCTGATCAATATTCGTTCTCGCTCAGGACAAGGTCCAATTTTCTTTACAAATGCATTGATTTTGGAGCTTCTTACAAATTACATGCCTAAATTTTCTGAAGATGTGTTGTCAAAGCCACATTTGATAAATCTCGATTTCGCGGATGATGATCCTACAAGGTCACAACCAATACACATAATAATCGGTGCCTAACTTTATGTTGCAGTACTTTGTGATGGGCTCAGGAAATGTCGTTTTTATGAGCCCGTAGCACAGAATACAGCTTTCGTCTGGAATCTCTCTGGAAAGAATTTCGAATTCGGATTCAAATCCTCTTAATTCGAGCGATGCTTTCGTGCATCATTGTATTTCGAATAGAGATTGAAATATCTTGAATCAATCTCTCGAAAAATTTTGGAGTTTCGAAAAAGTTCCAACAACATCGCAAATGACTAAAGCTGAAGAAGAATGCGAATTATATTTTCAGTCTATTCATTCTCGAACTCTTGATGGTCAGTATGTAGTTCGGTATCCCTTCAAATGCGGCCCACCGATTAACATTGGTTTGTCTCGGAAGACAGCAGAAAAGGCTTTATATTCTCTTCTAAAGCGGTTTAGCGCAAATTTAGATCTTTTTGAACAATATGATAAATTCGTGGGAGAATATGAGAATCTTGGACACACGTCAAGGGTTTTTGAACCACATCTCCATTCGTCCCAAGTTGATTATTTAACACATCATCCTGTGATTAGAGCGTCGATCACTACAGCCATTAGGGGAGTTTTTAATGCATCTCGATTAACGTCCAATTTCACACCATTAAACGATCATATGCACGTTGGACCTGAATTGCTAACTAACTTGTTCGAAGTTGTTTTGCAATGGCGAATTTTTAAATTTGTCAATGTGGCAGATATCGCTAAAATGTATAGGCAAATTTTAATCGATGGAAGAGATCGTGATTATCAAAGAATTCTTTCGACTCCGGAACTTAAATCAAAAATCGTGGACTTTCGTTTGAATAACGTGACTTACGGTACAGCGGCTGCACCATTCCTTGCATTGCGAGTCCTTCGACAGTAAGTTAAAGACGAAGGGTCTCAGCATCCTAAAGATTCAGCTGTTCTAAATCAACAAACTTACATTGATGATTGCCTATTTGGAGCAGACTTGGAGGTTGAAATACTTGAGATTCGGGAAAATTTTCAAGCTCTACTTTAAAAAGGTCATTTCAAATTAAGGAAATGAGCCAGTATTACGCTTTCGTTACCTTAGGACATTAATAAGCAAGAACATGTACTTGCCGTTGAGAAGTCTCTAGATGAAAGCGACACCTTGAAAGTTCTCGGTATTGTTTGGCTTCCTCTTTTGGATATTCATCGCTTTAAAATTCAGTTACCTGAATTATCAATTGAAACAGAACGTTCGGTTTTATCTTTGATTGCCCGATTATATGATCCTCTCGGCTGAGTGTCACCGGTTGTGATTCTTGCAAAAATTTTCATGCAGAAGTTTTGGGTTTGATCGATTTCATGGGACGAACCTTTACCTAAAGATCTTGCGAGCTACTGGAACACATATCGAGATAGCTTGTCTAAGCTGGATACATTGTCGATTCCGCGATGGACGGGACAAGGAAATAACGTAGTTGACAGTTCGATTCATGGGTTTTCAGACGCGTCAAATTTTGTGTATGCCGCAGTAGCTTACCTACGTTTAGTTCTTGATTCTAGTGAAATACGGATAGTTTTACTTACAAGTCGAACTAAGGCAGCTCCAATAAGAACTCAATCAGTCCCCCGGTTGTAACTATGTGGTGCACTTCAGCTGGAAAAATTGATTACAGCTTTGGTTACAGCTGTGAAAGTTAAATCACAGTTTTCAAACTTGAATCCGCAGTTTTGGACTGGTTCTACAATCGTTTAAGCGTGGTTGAATAAACACGCTTCGGCTTGGAAAACATTTGTGGCGAATCGCGTTGCCGCACTTCAAGCTGAAGCACCCGTTACTAACTGACATCATATTTCAACTAAGGATAATCCTGCTGATCTGGCCTTTCGTGGAGTTTTAGCTCATGAATTTGCCGAATCAAGGTTCTGGTGGCATGGCCCATCGTGGCTGAGCCAAATTGAAGAGTATTGGCCCAAGAATCAGGAAGTTCATGACCTCAAAACTGTTTCGGATTCCTGTGTGCGAGTGTATCATGCGCATGATCGAATAAAATTTTGTTTGGTCAATCTCTCAAATTGAATTTCTTCCTGGTCCAAACTCGTGCGCATCTTGGCCTACATTCTTAAATTTTTAGGCATCAAAGTCGGATTTTTTCCAGTAAAAGTGAGGAAAACAAACGATGCTACTTTCGTCGGGAATTGCATTGAAAGCGAGATTATGCGGATTAGGTATATCCAAGCTCAATTGTCCTCCAAAGGAATATACAACATAAACGAGAAATTTGAACTCAACAGAGGCAATCCGCTGCTACCATTGAATCCATTTGTTGATAGGGACAAAATTCTTTGAGCCGGAGGAAGGTTAGCTCACGCGAATCTAGAATTCGATCGAAAGTTTCCAATCATTTTGAAAGCACATCCAGTAGTGACAATGATTGTTCGTCATGTACATGCAAAATGTTTACATGGAGGTACGCAATCAACCCTTAGTTTGATAAGACAAAAATTTCGGATTCTTCGAGGTCGACAAAACCGTTAAATCAGTGATTTACAATTGTACCTCTTGTGTACGATTACGTGCTGAAGTGTCTAATCAGTTGATGGCAGCGTTGCCCTAAAGTCGTATCACGCGATCTGGGCGACCCTTCACACATGTTGGCATTGATTACGCGGGTCCTGTCAAAATCATCGTGATCGAGGCTACACCTCGCATTCGGCATACATTGCCGTCTTTGTTTCTCTTGCAGTAAGAGCCATACATCTCGAGCCGGTGAGTGACTACATCACTCAGGCATTTCTTGCTGCTTTCAAACGCTTTGAGTCGCGTCGAGGTTTACCTCATACAATTCACAGTGTTCATGGAACGAACTTTCAAGGCGCATACCGGAAACTTGAGGAAAATTTCCGAGAGTTAACGCATTCTCCTGAAGATGAAGCATACTTGATAAACGATAAAATTCGATGGGATTTTATTCCTCCAGCCACGCCTCTTTTTGGAGGGATTCGGGCGGCTGGAGTTCGTAGCGTAAAATATCATCTGCCTCGTGTTCTCGGGACGCATACGCCTACTTTCGAAGAACTTGCCACATTACTGTCAAATCGAGTCATGTTTAAAATCTCGACCATTGTGACCTTTGGCAGATGATCCAGAAGATCTCAATGTAATAACACCAGTGCAATTCCTAATTGAAGGACAATTAACTGCAGTGGTTGAATTGACGTTAAAAATGTTAAACGAAATCTTTTGTCGAGGTGGAAATTGTGGCAGCAACTACTCGAAGTCTTTTGGAAGGCTTGGTCTAAAGATTACATTTGGTCGTTACATCAGCGTAAAAAGAGGCAGCTTATTAAGAAGGAGTCGTGTGTTCGACAAATAGTTTTAATCAAGGATGAGTGTTTACCGCCTACGAAATGGCCGCTAGGTCGAATAATAAACATAAAAAGAAGCTCAGATGATCTTGTACGGGACGTAACCATTCGTACTGCTTCAGGTACTTACGTACGTCCTTCAAATTTCAAGCATTTGGACCGCAATTATCCAAGGGAGGTAGGAATGTGTGGAGTCGATTTAATTTTAAATTTGTTTTCGCGCATCGAATCTAAACCGAAAGAGAGCACTTTATTTAAAGTACAATGTATGGGAATGCGTATGGAGAGTGTTAGTTTGAGTTAGTTGTCTCTCTCGTCCACTTCTGTGGTGAAACGGCCTTCGTACGAAACACTATGATTAGTTTTTTTTTTTGGTTGCCGGTCAATAACTAAAATCGTTTGGTTGGTGTACTCGGCTATAGAATACGAATCATTGTGTTCGAGATGTGTAACCTTTACATTAATAAAAATGAATTAATATTGTTCTTCTTTCAATATAACTGTGGTGTTATTATTGTGTGCAATTTATGACGCGTCGGACAGAATGATCATCAGCCTTCGAAGATCCTGAAACGATGAAACCCTGACTTGGAAAACGCGAATATCATAATGTCATAATGGGCAGGTCATAATGGGCCTTTTCATACAGACGTACATCTATCCAAAGTTTAAACTTTCTAAATCTAGTTCACTTCAAATATAAAATCATGAACATGGTAAGAACTGATTGCAACAAACTGATTTTCTGTGTGTACTGGAAAAAGTTTCTAAATACTTTATAAAAGTGAATATTATTATATATAATTATTTTTAGAAACAACGTGCCAAACACTGTGCCAATTAAAATCCAAAAATATGTGTTTTCTCACCATTAAAACTCCAAGAATAAGATCATAATTATTGATAAGGAAAACTAGCTGTTGTGTTCGTTGCGGAAAAATTGCAGCCATTCTTAATAAAAAGCACTGAACAGCTTCTCTCAATTCTGCTAAAAGCTGAGTAGCCGCTTCGCATGGAAATCCTTCGCCAATTCCAACCAAAGCAGCACTGAATTCTGCATACCTTCTAGTAATCTATTATCCGATCATTGATATAATTACACACAAAAACTTGCATACAAATATTATTTTTGCCGACAATAGAAAATTATATACTTACGTAATGTGGTCCCGTTTCCTTGCTGAACCTGATAGGATCACAGTCTCTTATACTCTGAATGTTGAGTTGGAATATGTGCTCGAATCTACAGAAAAATATAAGTTTTTGTTGACAAAGAATGCTTTCAAAATTCTACAAAAACTTTTTTTAATGTTTGTTTAAGGATGAAGGAGATAAATTAACATTTCAGAAAAATTACTAATTAAACAAAAATAATACCGTGGCCAAATTACGGAGGAGACATTGTCCCAATATTTGTCCAAAGCTGGTACCGCCCGTTTATGACAAGTCAACTGATATCGCATTGACAAATGTAGACAAAGAAAAAGTGCAATCGTGTCGTAACACTCATCAACGAATGATTGCAGATTCTTCAACATCATTCCCAGCGTTTTTCCCATTATCTAAACCAATAATGATTCAAAGTCTTAGAATCGCCTACAATCTGCGGCATTTCGGATTGCCGAACACCAATTTTTAAGTAAAAATTTGAAAACTCTACACTTTTATAAAAAATATTTCGAGAAGCCGAACCCATTCGGTTCCTCGAGAGCTTCGAGTACTCGAAAACTTTTGAGCATTCCGGAAAGTGGGGATCCGATCCGAACCCGGCTCGACTTTATCGAACTCCCGAGTTTTTGCACACCTCTAGCTGAGATATTGCCTAATTAAATTGACTAATCAACTTACCTGACTGAAAACGTCTATCGCTTGCGAGCCTTGTAATTTGAAGAATTCTGTTAGGAACAAATATTCACGACATGCATTATCGACTAAAGCATACTGTTCGCTTCTGAATAAGGCTTCGTAATGATACTGTAAAAAATACTTGTTTCAGAATAATTTTATGAACTTGTAATTATTATGCAGAGAGTTTACAAGTTAAACCTGCGTTTGCATGTTGAAAAAGTTTTACCCTGATTTTCAATGCAGTATGCGGAACAATTATAGGAGCTTCAAGTTGAGTGCTCAAGACTTCACCTCTCGTTCCGATGGAAAATACAGTGCCTCTATGTTTCAAACAACTTTTGTGGAACATTCCTCTACCCGCAGTATCCTCGATACCCATTAAATCATCTTTTGAGGCACCTTCTTCAAACTGACAGTAAAATAAAAAAATTATAGAATAATAAAAAAGTGTTTACTTGATTCCGAGAGTATTAATAAAAATACTCACTTGTAATTTCATCAGCCTTGATAAATAAGATTTAAAATACGAATAATAAATCTTGCTCATCGTATTCACGTAATCTCCACAAATTTCCTCTGCTACATTTCTCTCATTCGAGAGAATGAACTCAAAGAAAAATTTGTACTTCAACATATTATTCTGCGGTACTTGATAGTTTGCCATAGGTTTCCTAAATTTATAAACCTGCTCCAAAAGGTAAGTTCGTATTTTAGTCATGGCTTTTACCTTCAGCTTTTCTAGAATATCTTTTACATCTAGAGAAGATTTGGCTTCTTTGAAGCTCTGTTCCTTAACAAAGTTGATTTTGTGATTGAGATTCTTCAGCTGTTCCAAAAATTCGGGTTCCGTTACGGGACAGTCCATTATACCTCTAGGCAAAAAATTCATATAACACATGCATGAATACGACACTTTTACGCCTGCGGGGAAAACTTGAAGTCCTTCTTTCCAGCTCAGAGGTGTGTCATGGACATTATATATCTATCACGTCATAGATATAAAAAAGCCATTACATATCTATGAGCTAATATTTAATGTCCATTATATTTCTATCACGTCATTATTTTTTACGGCATAGACACCTTAGAGGCATAGAGATATTACGAACAGAGTGGACAAGACCCCCCCCCCCCCCCCCCCCCCACACCCCCCAGAGAAGGGGGAGAAGCGGGGCGAAGAGACCAGCCCGCCGCCGCGGCGCGAGAGTTGGGGGGGGGGGGGGGGGA
>WSXT02161971.1:0-24004 GCA_011762715.2 Neuroterus valhalla | reverse complement strand
CGTGAGTCTGATTCAAGCGAGTCAACGGCTATGGTCAACGGCAAGACAGCAATACCAACTTCATTCTCTTTCTCTTTTTATCCGCAGGACGTTCTCGCTTGTACAAGGGCCTATGGCATGCCTACTCTATCTGTAATATCTCTATGCTATCAAGTCCATTCTGACGGTTGCCATCAGTTGCCATCGCGAAGTGTTTTTTGGAAAAGATTAGGAAGGGAAAATGTTATCGGATGAAGAATTTGACGATGAACTCGCAGACCTGGAAGATATTCGTGATCAAATTTTAAGTCAACCAAGAGTGGACCGTATGCAAGTTAGTGCGTGGGAAGATGATGATGGAATCGATGCAGACCGAAATCCGACAGGTTAGGAGTCGATATGTCAAAAATATTTGTTTACCAACGGTTTTATACGTATATAAATATTCCTTTTTCTGGAATGGATCATCAAGATCTGAGATCTTTCTCTGCATTTGCTTGTGAGAATTATACCTTTTCTTCATTTTTCAATAACGTAATTTAAAAAGAGTTCTAATAGATTGTAGAGCTCAGGGAAAACTATATTTCGGACGATGTGATGTTACATTCCTCTTTTTGTGTTGATTCTTTATACAAAATTTTTGTTCTTTTTTTTTCTGAATTTCTTAATAGTTCCCAACTCTGTACAATACTCTACTACTTTTTTCAATTGTCTTGTTTTATTGCACTTTATAATTTCAAAAAAATGAGGGATTAACTTTTTTCTAGAATTACACCTCACATTCAACTGTAGAATTCATTAAAATGAGTAATTGAAGAGTGTCATAGGAAAATAATGACAATTTCTTGTATTCAAAAGACTTATTCGTTTTTCATTCTAAACTACAATCCCAATTTTTTATTTTTAGAACCCGATGCAAACGCTATTTTGCAAGCAGCCGAAAATGGTAACCTGGAGAAGGTACAAAAACTGTTAGCTAAAAATCCTTCTTTAATTGAAGCTAAAGATCATGATGGTTATACGCCTCTTCACAGAGCCTGCTATGGAAATCACCTCGAAATCGTAGAGGTAATACGGAAAGACACGTATATAAAGCGTAAAATTCTTTCTCTTGAAAATACTTGAAGGATCAGGAATTTTGTAGCAAAATTTGCCTGGAATAGGATCGATCATATATTTGCGTGTCAGTGAAAACCAGGGAGTTAATTCTTGGTCGTTTATTATTAAAATGTTTAGAAAAAAAATGTATCAAACTTTTCCTATTAAAGACAGTGTTGGATTTACACTAGGGGCCCTCGGGGCCCAGGCCCAGGGAAGCAAAATTTGAGGGACGGCGAGTTTTTGGTGAAGATCACTTCCGAATGAATACTTTTAACGCTATTCTTAAAAACCTCGATTCTGATTTGAGAACGAGGTGCGCAGCATATGAAGAAAATTAAGAAAAATTCTCAGTTATTACTCATTTCGGCAATTTAAGTCCCAGTGAAATTTGTTAGAAGTCAAAACATTTCAGAAACATTCATTCTTCAGACTTCGAGTGTTCATTGGATGATGAATAACCTGCAACAGCTTGTTCTCATTTCTCTTCTTCCTATACTAGAAAAAGGGTTTCAATCTTTTCAACAACACAAATTTACGATTTTTAATTAAAACAAATCTACCTGGAAATTGTAAAAGAAACCTGCAACAGCTTGTTCTCATTTCTCTTCTTCCTATACTAGAAAAAGGGTTATCAATCTTTTCAACAACACAAATTTACGATTTTTAATTTAAACAAATCTACCTGGAAATTGTAAAAGAAATCAAAATAATTCTTTACCATGACTCAGTATAATTTTTCTTGAGCTAATTATATTTATTTTAAAGAAAAAAATATTCATCCGCAAATTTCATAATAAATTACTCACAGTGGAAGCCTATTGAAGTCCAAAAACCTTTATTATTCCGTGAATTTTTAAGAGTAAAACAGAAAATAAAAACGAAGGAAATATCTTTTTTTATAACTATCTGAATAGAGTTTTGTGCCCCAAATTAACTAAGTAAATGACGATGTTTCAACAAAAGAGTTAAATTTTTAAGTCAAAAGGTAAATCTTGAAAAAATGAATTTTCAATAAAGTAGTTTAGTTTGAAACCAATTGTTCGAGGAGTAGGAAAATTGATGAAAAATATTCTTCTCAATCCCATGCGGCACATCCAGACTTTAAAAAATATATATTTTGAGGCTTTTTCTAAAAAGTCTGGATGTGACGCATAAGATTGAGGGAAACATTTTTTATAAATTTTCCTACTTCTCGAAAAATTGTATTATTATTCCCGGATGTAAAAAATTTTCGACTTCAACATCTCTCCATTATTATTATGTAACATAAGCAAAAAGATAAACTTTCATAAAAATAAAATAAATTTCCTACCTAGAAGATAAATGTTGTCTCGAAAAAGACGAATTTCCAAGAAAGTACATCAGTTTTCATCAAGTTTGCTGTATTTCTAAGTCAATGAGACGAGTCGTCTAAAAAAATTTTGACAGTTTTAACCCAAATATATAGTTTCCAATAAAAGAGTGCATTTTCAAACATAAATATGAATTTGTACCAAAATGTGAGAGTTTTAACTCGAAAATATGATTTTTAAATAAGAAAGGTTTTTTAGTGTTAAATATATTAATATTTGAATATAGAAATCATTTTTTTCAAGTTTGATTTTCAGGAGTAAGAAAAATTAAAAAATTAATGCAATGTCACCTTCTATAACTAACAAAATGAATTTTTCGGGCTCCAATTACAATAAATTTTTATGTACATATTTAAAGTTATTTCTGACAAAAATATCCAACATCTTGTTCTATAACTAACTGAAATATAATCGATTTTTGGGCTCCACAATTACTAAGTAAAAGACGATGTTTCAACGAAAGAGTTTCATTTTTCGAAATATGAATTTTAGGAGTAAGACAATACGAAAATAAATGCAATATCTTTTTTATAACCAACAAAATTGATTTTTTGGGCTCCAATTACATTAAATTTTTATGTGTATTTTTCAAGTTATTCCAGAAGAAATATTCATCTTACTTATATTATCAATCTCCCAGCACTTATAGAATTCATGAAATCGTAAAAATTGAAAAGCTAAAAATAATCCAATGATATAGTTATAATATAAAATTCAGATAAAAAATATCAAAAAAATATTCTACGTTGAAGTAATAAAATTAATCATAACTCGGGGCACCAAAAATTTTTAACCTAGCACTGTTCGTTTCTCACAAGCGGTAAGAATTTGTTTGGTAAGTTTGGAAATCGCATTATATGTAGTAGTGTCAAGTTAAGTTGAAGAACCAGGTTTGTGTGCGTTAGATAAGTGTAAAATACGTTTCTCGTGTGATGATTCTGTGCCCTTGTAATGTAAACAAAAGACTACAAATCTGGTATCTGCTTAGCACCAAGACATGTTTCATTTTGCTTCAGAACCCTTCATATTTTCCTAAATTGTCTTGCAATTTATATTCGCTGCCTGTTTACTTTTTCCCAGGCTGTCTTAGACATATTTGAGTCTCCAAATTGTTTCTGCTCCATCAGCGTTTTCTAGACAGTCTGAAACTTTATGTGGTTCTTTCTTGCACTAAGTATTGAAATGGCTTGTAAATATTCAAAGCTAAATTTTTATAGATTTTGACAGCTTTGCTAAGTTTTGGGCAATTAGAATACAAATTACTGAAAATGATGCCTAAAGCATTTATTTAAGATTTGAGTTTTCACCATAATTCTTTTTTTCAGTATTTACTTGAAAAAAATGCAGCGATTGATGCGCAAACACAAGACGGTTGGCAGCCCTTGCACTCTGCTTGTTGTTGGAACAATGTTGAGTGCGCAGCACTTCTATTACAACATGGGGCTGATATTAATGCACGAAGTAAAGGCGATCAAACACCTCTCCATTTAGCATCCGCTAGTTCTCACAATTCACCCACTCTTCAGCTTCTTCTTCTACATCCGGATATAAATCCGCATCTCGTCAATTCCAGTGGCGATACTGCAGAGCAAATTGCAAGGAGGACCGGAAAATATTATCCTCTATTTGAAGTAATTGATCCTTGTCTTAACGAAATCTAAATTCTTCCAGAAAGACAAGGCATTTTTCATACGAACAAAAATTGATAATTTGAATGACTTAGGTATTCTCCTAGATTTGAGGCGAAATGTTGTTATTTTGCCTCGACAACGATCGGACCAAGTATAATGTATAAAAAGTAGCTAGCTGTTTGGAGTCTAAATAATTGTTTGTTAATTTTTATTTATATTTAAGTTTGATACTGGAATAGATCATTTTTCTTGTTCTCTCTGTAATCAATTCCAGTTATGTCAATTAAATAAACAAATTCAACTTTTCTTAACTTCCTGTACTTTACAACTTAATTCTCATATTGAATTGAACTTTTTCAAAATAGCATTAACCCCAAATAAGTTCAAGAATAATGTTAAAAGGGAATTATCCAAAGTTCCGAGATAAAGAATTGCGATAAAAGGAAGGTTCTTCAAAGCACTTATTCAAATATTATCTCGAAATGCTTAAAAACGTTTTGAATAATATATATATTGAATAAAAACAGACTTACAGAACAGGCATATAGAAAAAAAATATACGTGCAGTCAATGAGAATAATTATGATATTGTAAACTATAAAATAATACTTCAGTCCTTTTTTCACTTTTGTACAGTTGGCTCAATTCGATATTATACATAGCTATTAAACTACTGTGTAAAAGGCAAATGCCGCAATTATAATTAGAATCACTGATTTATCAAGTATGACATTTTGGCATTCAAAACAAAATTATAACTCTAAATCTATTCAATGGATTTAAAGAAAACGCCTTGGAGCACTATGCTAATATTTTGTCGAAAGTGTATCGACCGGCGAATAATATCATATCGTACGTACAATGAAGACTAATAACAGGTCATACGTACGGAAATTTTTTACATTACTTCAGACGTATAATTCAGAGTATGAATACAATTATTATGTACAATATCAGTTCAGTTAGAGCGAAGAAAGATTCACGAATTTGGGAGTTCCGTTGTTCAGGCGCCTTGTTCCTTCCCAAATTAAAACGGTTGAATTATCCGTTGCAGCATATAAATGATGCTGGTCAAATGACCATGCTATTGCGATTACGGCCCCGCAATCTAATGTGTCACTGCCCATTTCTCGCACGAGTCTTAAATCCCAACTACTCCAAAATCTGAAAGAAAAAAATTTGCATGTTAATTATTGAAAAGATGTAAGTCGAATATAATAAGAAATATCATTTTCAGGGTGGCGATTTGGCAGACGATTTCCAATTCCCGGTTTTTCCGGGTCGACTTTTTCAATTTTCCCGGTCAACCAAAAGTAACATATTTTGTTACAAAAGTTGGAACAGTTAAACTTACAATTGAGAAAATCAATTTGCGAAAATAAAAAAAATGGATTTCTAACAAAATACTTCATTTTTCAATCCAAGTAATGAGAATAAACAAATAACATTACGAATATTCAACTGGAACAGTTTGAATTGCAAACCAAGAAGATGAATTTTCAACTTAAATGATAAATATCTAACTAGAGCACTTCAATTTTCGACCATGAAGGTGAATATTCAAACAAGGAGAATCATTTCCAAATAGAAAGATTAATTTTCTACCAAAAAATACAATGTTTTCACAAAGTAGTTGAATTTTGAACTAAAAAATAATTGTTTTTAACCGAAGATTTTTCGTTTCAAAACCCAATTTTATACTAAAAATTAGAGTTTTTACTAAAACAAAGAATCATCAACTGAAAGAGTTGAATTTTCGAATAGATGAATTAATTTTTAGTAAAAAAGTTCAATTATTGTCAACCATAATTTGAATACTTCAATTTTGAATTCAACCAAACAATCGAATTTGTAACTACAACTATGAAATATCCAATAGGTATAAGTTAAATTTTGAGTTTAAAAAAATTACTAATAACAACAAAAATTAGTTTGCAACAGGAATAAATCAACTTTCAAACAAATCGATTTTTGAAACAAAATGATGAATCTTCAAATAAAATTTAAATGTTTAACTCTAGTAGTTGCATTTTAAACCAGAAAGAAGAGTTTTTACCTGAAATGATGAACCCTCCACTAAAATAGTTGAAATTTTTCCCACAAATTAATTTCCAGCTGGAAAATACAATTTTTCAACAAAATGATTTTGAAATATAGAGATAATCGTTTTCAATCAAAAATAGAATTGTAACATTTTTGACTCGAAAATTAATTCTAAACAAAACAAGAATATTCAACCAGATGAATTTGCGAATGATATTAAAAATATCTGAATGTTTAACTTGATTTGTTAACCGTGAAAAAGAATTTTCGAAGAAGAAAAGTAACTTCCAGAGAAAAAGATAATTTTAAACAAAGGAAATAAATTCTCAAAGAAGTTAAATTTTAAATTCAAAAATCAATGTTTAACTAAATACATGAATCTTCAATGAAAACAGATGAATAGTTTTAACAAAGTAGTTACATTTTCAATTGGAGGTGGATTTTAGGTTCAAATAATGCACCTTCAACAAAAAAGTTTAATTTGCAACAAAAGAGTTTAACTTTCAACCAAGTAGTTAATTTTTAAAATGAAAAACGATGAATTTGCAATGAAGAATGTGACAAGTTTTCTATTATAATTTAGAAATATTTTTCATTCGAAATACTCCTTCTATTCTAAAAACTGCTTAAAGTACTTTCTTCATTTTAAATTAAGGAGAGGAGACTTTCAAAGTTGCCCGAATTTCAAATGGAAAGAGCGATTTTCTCAATTTCCTCTCTTCTCAATTCGAATAGAAATTATTTTAGAAAGTTTCCGTTTCATGTAAAAGTTTTCCTGTTCCAAGTTGAATCATATGTCTTTACTGAAACTCCCTGCCCTAAAATGAAAAATTATAATTATTTTCTGAAATTCCCTGTCCCAAGTCAGATAAATGAGGAGAAAGCAAATGAAACGTGATAAATAAATCATTTTTTTTTTTTTGATTGAGAAAATAATTCTTTCTGTATGTTTGGGCTATCATCAATTTGATTATCAAACTCAAGTGAGCTAAAAAAAACTTTGCAGAGCAACATAAAGCATAGATATCTTTAAAAATGGCCATAATCAGAATGAAGGAACGTTACATTCTTCAAATCAAATGATGAGATTTCTTTTTAATTTATGAAAAGAAAGCGGTCATTTCTCGTATTTTCACGATAATTTTTTTTATTGTCTAGGTTAAGTCAAGCAATTTACCGGTCTTTAAATAGGATTCCCGGTCATTTCCGGGTTTTTTCGCGGTCAATCAAATTACCGGTCATTTCCCAGTTTTTTTTGCGGTCAATAAAATTCCTGGTTTCCCGGTCAAGTCGCCACCCTAATTTTGCTCCATCATCACAATTTTTAATTTGAGACCTACCGATTGAAAAATGTCAAGTACTTGGGAATGAACCGGAAATTATAGCATTCAAAGTTAATATAATATAAATTTGGGAGTTTCGGATTCAGGAAAAATAAGCAAGCATTTAATCCTTAAATATTAAATTAGAAATGCTGGAAATCGTACAATTTCAAACAAAAGAGCCTTGAACTGCGCCTTCGAATATCATTATTGAACACTACTTATTTATGCATTCAAAATTTATTTCTTTGAATAATGGTTTTAGAAATGAAAATTCGAACCGTCAAAACTGAACATTTCCAAACTGAACCGTTTGATCTCGAAAATGTTGAAGTGGGAGCAAACAATTCCAGAATTTGAAGTAGGAAATTCAACAAATAAAAATGATCGCGTTAAAATTAGATGTTTTGAAAATGATAAGATTGAAATCAAAGAACTCTTAATTCATGAATCAAAGGTACGAATGTATTCAATTTTAGAAATTCGAACTGATAACGTTATTAGCCGGAAAATTTTGTTGGTTAGAGAAAGTCAGGAAAAAAAAAAAAAAAATTCACAAAAGTCAGGCAATCTCAATACCAAAAACGAACTTTGTATAACTGTCAAGAATAATAAGGCTAAAAATGAACCATTTTTTCCATAGATTTCTTTACTCCGCGTAAAAAGGAGTCCATGATGAAAATGTTGAAAGATTTTAATTCTGTTCCTAAATCATAATAGTCAGGAGAAATTAAAAAAAAGTACTCAGGAAAAGGTTGGGAAATATTGCATATTTTGCGGCCAGCGTAAATGGAAATGAAATTTTTAAGCTCAAGTCTCCAATTTAGAATGAGTACTATTTTTTCCAGTTCCCAAATAAAGAATCCAATATTAGTTCAATGTTATATTTCAATTTGAAAGGCTTAATTATTTATTGCATTCAAATTTCTACAATTATACACTTCAAGTACTGAAACTTCAATATTCAAGTTGTAAAAATCTAGTAAATATGAAAAGAGTAAATATAAAAAATTGATATTGATGCTCAAAATTGGACGTTAGAATGGGTATTCAAAATTCATATAAATTGACAAACATTTCTGAAGAATAGTTACCTAACTCAGAAATTGAACAAATAATTTGAATTCATACTTGAGAATTGAAAATTACGAATTGAAGCCTCAAACATTGATCAACTATCAATTTTAGGTCAAAAAAATTGAATAAAATTTGAAAATTAGCCAATTGACTGTTTTACAAATAAGCAAATGCTTCAAAAATGATTTTATATAGAATGAAACTGGTTTAAAAATGGCATGATATCATATGCTATCAATTAACATCGAAATTTACTGGATAACTTTTCCTACTCATATCTGATACGGAAGTACGAAACATCTTTCAATTTATGATACTGAGTTCCAAAACCAAAACGAAATAAAAAGAGTAATTATAAATTCACTTTGTTGAGGAAAACGAGACGTTTTCATAATGACGAAAACGCAGACAATGAAACAACAATATATATTTAGTTATTTTTCATACAAGAATAAATATTTAATTCTTTAAAAATACTATCAAACTAACAAGAAGATTGTTAGTTGGAATCAATATCGATTTGAAAAAAATTAGAAATCCATAGAAAAATATAGAACCTCATGAAACTGCCAAACCATAAACGTTCAAATGTCATAAATTTTATTTTATATTCACCTAATTACTCCGTTATCTAATCCAGTGGCAATGACATTTACAGAAACACCTTCTGGTGCATTACTGTACGATAATGCAGTAATTTTTCTTCTGGATGTTACCGATCCAACAAGCCGAGCATTGATTGTGTAGACTCTCAACTCCGAATGATTGGAAGAATTCCGTTCGGAGTTCGTGGAGACATCGAAGACAGCGGCAATATCTCCCAACGTTTCACTGATTGAAATCATAGTGATTGGATGTCCTGCATCACATACAATTGATCGAACGTATGTCAAGCTGTAAAAAATCATAATTTTATTTTCAGCATACTCATTTCAGAAAAATATTTCGAATAACATTAGAATTTTTGTAAATTAGGGAACCATTAACTCTAACACTGACATTTTTGGTCGAAAAGTAACATTTCTGTGAATCAAAATCTATTGGATCCTAAGTTCCAAGACTCTTTGTATTCAATTTTTTACTGGGTGAAAAATTCACAATTACACAAATCGCAAATAGTTATTTAATCACCCAATTTTGATATAAATGTTACTTCATTGTCAAATAATTTTCAGTGAAGAAACTTTGTTTCTTTCTCTGAAAATTATGAATCCAGTTTTCCTTCAGAAAAATGTTTACAGCACTTGCATAAATTGATTTTTGATCAATTCTGTTAGGTAATTATCCCAAATAAGGGGCCGTACTTTAATTACGTAACAGAAATATAATATTCAAAATATAATAGTCAAATTGTCAGACGAAAATTTAATTTCCAATCAAATGAAAGATGAATTGTCAAGAAAATATTCACGTTTTCAATCAGAGATGTAAATCTTGAAAAATGTATTCTGAGGAAATGATTCAACTCTAATCCAAAGAGTACATTTTTCAATCGAAAAAATGAATTCTTAACCTAGAAGATTAATGTTTCATCAGAAAGACTAACTCTCAATAAGAAACCTAGTTTTTAGCCATATAATTAAATTTTCTATCAAATTGTTGAATTTTCAGGCCAAAAAGACGAATTCTGAAAAAAAAGTTAAAGCCTCAGCTGAAACAAAATAATCTTTGACTAAACAGTTGCATGCCAAACAAAAGTCCCTACTAAAAATATGATTTACCCACAGAAAAATGAATTTCTAACCAAAAAGAAGAATATTCAACAACCAACAAACTCTTTCAAAAAATAGTTCAATCCTGAACCAAAACAAATCAATGTCCTATCAAAAAAGACAATTCTTGAATTAAATAAATAGATTCTCAACCTAATAGTTAGAATTTTTTCAGGGAATAAACGATTTTTCTGTCAAAGAAATGAATTTCCGACCAGAGAAATACAATTGCGTCAACGAAATGGTTTAATCGTGAAGCATAACAAATTGATTGTCAACCAAACAGTTGCATTTTCAACCAAGAAGATCAAATTCCTGAAAAAAGACGATTTTCTTATCCAAATACATGAATTTTCAACCAAATGGATGAATTTTGGAACAAATAGATGTATTTTCAGATTAAAAGATATTTCCTGAGCTAGATAGTTCAATTTCCTATGAAAATATTATTTCTTCACCAAAAATGGAACGAATTTCCAAAAAAATGTTCGGATCCTCAACCAAAACAGCTTGACTTGTAACTGGATAGTTGCATTTTTTACCAGAAAGAATTAATTTTCAACCAAGGATATAAGCTTTTTATAAGAGAAACGATTTTTAACGAGATAATATTATTTTATCCATAAAAGATTAATTTTCTATCAAATAATATGGATTTTTAACTAGAAATGGAACATTTACATTTTAGTTGAAAAAATCAATTCCTAAATCAGATTAAAATCGAATTTCAACAAAATAGTTAAATCCTCAATGAAGTTTTGAGTGTAATGATGGGTCTTCAGATAAAAAAAATGGATTTGTTAACATATGACTGTAACATTCAACCGAATAGTTGTATTTTTAATTAAAAAAAAGTATTTTTCATTGGAAAATATAAGTTTTCTGCAAAAAGACGTTTATGGACGCCCCTTAAAATCAGGACAACGAAATTTGAAGAATTGAAAAATTACGTACGAAGTAGGGGGGGGGGGGTACAGAAATATACTGTTGGGTTTCGTTACATGGGGAAGGGGGTTGTTTAGGGGCCCTCAAATCCGTTACGTAATTCAAGTATGGTCCCTAAGGTAATTCCAGAAATAATTCGAGGAAACTTTTTTTTTCTTTTGGAAACAGCCGATTAAGACATTTCTTATGGAAACTGTTTAGAATAATTAAGTTAAATGGCGATAAGATTGTTTCTGTTTTATGAGTGCAGTTTCCATGATCATGTAGATTAATTTTGTGCAAAATAATATATAAAATTTCTAACCAGTTTATGTCCCAGATAACGATAACTCCTTCAGCATCGCCTGATACACCGACGCTAAAAGCCCGACTGAGAGATATTACTGTGACTGAACTTCGGTGTGCCAATAGAATAGTCTCCGGAGCAAGGCTGAATTCTATTTTTCCAGTGGAATTTATGCTGTAGGCGAAAACTGAGATGCTACCTGATGAATGACCAGCCCAAAGTTGACAGGAATCTGATGCCGAGCTCATCACTGTGATCTACACAAGGAGAATAATTCTTTTATTAGCACATACAACGAAATTCAACCCAAACGATAACTTCCTTTCACTTATTATCATTCAGAGTACTGAAATAGTATATTACATGGCGAGTGGCGAATGGCTGAGATTACTGACGAGTGTGGAGTTGCTGGCCGAGCGAAGCGGGGGCAGCACCACACGAGTCAGTGATCTCCGCCATTCGTCACTCGCTATGTACGATATTTGTCATAAAAAGTGTATCGGAAACTCGGCTTTCGACGACTCTTGAGTGATAGCGAAATAAGAAAAATTAGAGTTTTAAGGTTATGGTTGACAATATGTGACAATCACATATACAATAACGTTAATAGGTTGGCATTATTGACCCCTATTACGCGCGCGACTTAGTGATTCCAATACAGAAACACTCTCAAATTTCTTCTTCGAAAGTCGAATTTTCGTTGCACGTATTATGAAAATACCTTTCTACCAAGTCAGGAAACTTTCACTTGAAAAAAATCCCACTTTACTCAAATTATAAAAGTATAGAAAAGGAGCTACCATTTTTTTAATTTACCGAAATACAGTGTATCTAATTTCACAACACAAAATATTTGTAATTTCGCAACCAGGCAATTGAATCTCATGAAATGTTCTACAGAGTAAAAAATTCATTCTTACAGGGTCGAGTCCAGAAGACCTAATCAAAGGCCTCGGTGGTTGTTCCTTCTTCGATTTGAGTCTCGCGATCCCGTCATTGCCATTCCAGGATGCTAAAGCCGCTCCCAGTAATGACATGCTGCTTAGCATGCTCGCACCTAAAAAACCATTCACATCTTCAACCCTGAAGGAACTGGAGAACAATCTTGGCATTCCAAAAAACGAGGCAATACCTTTTTCTCTGCTGTATCCCAGTAAAAGAGTCGTGCCACTCGGTAGACCAAAGACATCACCCGTTGACAACGGTACCAAAGAAGCCAGAGGTGCTCTATGTTTGTGTTTCCAACAAAGTACAGGTTCATTTCCAGGTGCACCCACATAATTCCCCCATTTGATTCCATCCATTCCGTCAATAACTGTCGGAAGATTACTTGTCTGCATAAGATGTGCATGATTTTGGATCGGTAAAGGATGAGCAGCTCTAAATAACTGAGCAGGAGTTTGTCCGTAAGTCCGAACCATTGTTTCCCACGCCTGCCGTTCCAGAGGATCAGCAATTTGTTCCACATTGAATCCATAATAAGTCGCAGGATGGAAAACATTAATCGCCTCCACAGCAGGTTTTCCAGTTTGTCTGAAGCCGAAGACCAAGTCTATCCAAAATGGCAGAACTTCCCTCACAAGATCCGATTCCAAAGCTGCCCTGTGAGCTAAAATGAACAGCCTAGCATCACCTCCACTCCAGGCTGGCAACTTTACATCCCCAACTCTATTCCCATTCTGTCTCACTCCGAAGTTGAAACCTTCTGCGTTCAAAAGAAACTCCGGCAGGTGAAAGAACTCTGGAATCAACTCCTTAACATCAGTCGTCGAGTCGCAACTCGTCAGTCTCCAAGTTGTAGCCAAGGCATGAAATGTTCGATCCGGAATATCAAAGTTGTCATCCTGGTATGAGAGAAACATACTCGTGAAGGGAGGAAGTCTCACCAGAAAGTGTAGAACCGTCCCAGAGTTGCTGTAATGAGAACCGTAATGGAAAGGTTCTTGATTTAAGGCGATGAGGTTCAAGCCTTCATTCAAAGCTTGCTTGAGATAGTTGTAATTATTGATGTAATGCTGCTCGTTTTTCTTATCCTGCACGGCCATTGGTCTTTTGAAATTTCTGTAGATCTTAGGATTCGTCAGGTCGATCTTATCGCTTGTGTAATCCGACAAGACGAATGGGAATACTGGATACTGCATTAAGTCATTATAAGAACGACCCGCTAGTTTGTTCAGACACATAATGTACTCCCAGTTAGTTAAAGCCCCGTTGCGCCAAAGAGTAAGAGCGTCTCCTAGATCGTCGCCAGGAACCCGACTTGGAAGATTGCAGGCTGATAATTCCACGGCAAACTCATCCCTTTCTTTTGAAGAATTGAACGCTAGAAGGTAGGTTCTACCTGAGACGAGGAAAATTTCAATTGCTCTCTCCTGCAACTGATACCTTCTTCGGTGAATTTCTCTGATGTCTTCAAGTCTCCAGGCTGTGCCTCCAGCCATTGCGAGATCCAAACCTCCTAAAGCGATATCCGTTTGTAAAGGCATGTCAGGGTTATCGGGAATAAAGTAGAAGCAAGACTCGCCGATAAGAGCTTCACCTGCTAATTCGGCTCGAGGTGTGACAACACTCGCCTGGGACATTTTCTGGATTCTCTCACTCGTGTGCAGCCTTTCAATCAAGGCCGTAGCGTTCGCGTCCTGACGATCAGTGACGAATAAATAAGACAAGGGCGCTTCTATACTTGCGGCATCTAACTTCTCTTGATGATGAGACATGAAAAACCTTTTGTCGATGTTCAAGTGACATCTTTGGAGTCTTATACGGATCCTGGCGGGACCTTCTGTTGGATCCAGTTCCCAACTAGTAGGGTAGCTCTCTGGAAAATGCCAAGGTGCTCGTTCATGAGTCAGACGTTTCGTTAAATCCTTCCATCTAGCCATCGCCTGAGCCTCCATTGCTTTTGAGTATTTCAGCTTCTCCATCAGGATTTTCCTTTCCCGATTTTGCTCCTCTACAACAGTTCTGGTTATTGACATTGCGCTTTCCATAAGCTGCTTTGTGATCGTTTCGAACTTCCCGCCACTTCTTTTGATCGCGGGGAATTGGTTCTCTATCCATATATTCCGATCCTTTGTCAATTCTCTGCGCAGCAGGTCTAGTTCCTCGGACCAGATAGTTTTTCCTCCTTCTTCCAAGCCTTTTGCCAAACCCCAGACGTTGAGAGCTTCTCGGAGTTCCGCGCAGACCCTAGCATCTGCGCTCGGCATTTCATCCCTACGACACAATAAATCCCACAAAAACACTGCGAACTTTTGCTCCATCTGAGGGTGAACATCCAAAAGAGACGTGAGAATTTCTCGGACTTTTGTTTCTTCCATAAGGGACCTGACTGCGTAAACTCGTGTGCTCATGCTCTGGTGTGGCGCTAACAACCAGACCATAATCCTTGCTGTGTTCTTCCTCAAGGCCGGCCTTGAGGACCAAACGCCTCCCCAGTAGTTTCTTCTCTCCAATGGTCCAGATAGTCCATGAAGAAGTACTGAGAACAATCTTCTTGTTAGTTGTAACTCATTTCCAGAAGGCGGCTCATCCGCAGTTGTAATGAATTCCACAGCCTTATTTAAAACTGTACGGAATCGTTCATTGAGCTCTCCTTTTCCTGGTTCTCTTGATATGGTGTTCAAAGTTCCGTGCAGACTTCCGTAACTAGAGGATCGCGAACCTTGATCGCTTTGCTCACTTGAAGTTGTGAGCACCGAAGTCAAATAGGAAGCCGATGCTAAATAAGATGCTGTACTTCTGAGTCTAAAACCAGAATGGCTTGAAACTTTTGACGTGAGCACATCCAGTTCTCCATCGAAAAGAGCCACATGAGCATCCCTTGTCACCAGAACACAAGACTTGTCTGGTCCGCAATGCGCCCTTTCTCTCAATTCCACGTGACTCAAGATCAAATGTAAATCGGCGATCGCCTGCATGTGATGAGTTCCCGGAGATTCCAGAAGCTTCGTTGCAATCGCAACAAGTAGAACGTGAATGTCCCGAAAAAGAGTCGCCGAAGTTCCTTTATGTGCAGCGTTTACCAGCGCCTGGGCAAGGGATTCCATGAGGCCTTGTTCTAAAATCATCCTTAAGGAGTTTGGGTTTTTGGAGACGATGTCTGTTAGATACGATACCATGGGTCGTGCTAAATTAGGATCGGTGGCTGCTGCTTTAGAAATCATAGCCAGCAAAGGAGGCATTGCTGCCAGGGTTGGTCCTCTCGAAGCCAAACTAGCTAGAGAAACTATCAGTGGTTCGCTTCCAGGGTAAAGGGAGATTTGATTCGCGAGATGCATAAAGTACCTCCGCTTGATAAACTTGTTTATTTCCTCATCGCTCGCTCGTTCTAGATAAGTTTGAATAACTTTTATCAGCGCTGTGCGAACTCTGGCGTCAGGGTTGTTTGCTAGGACAAGTAGAATTTCAACTCGAAGTACGTGTTTAAGAACAGAACCGACTTGACTATCTGGTAAAACTCTGAGAGCATCTCTTAAGAGTAAAAGCAAACCTTCACAGACTAACCCTTGACAGGCTCTTCGTTCATCCGTCCAGACTGACTGTTTCTCATTCTGAGGATTCGAACCATCGCTAGCTGCGATTCCAGAATCATCACCTGTACTCGTATCCTGACGGGAACCATTCTGTCTTTCTTTTCTCTTTATCCTGCCCTTCTTTATCTGGTTATTCGTTAACGCTTTGCTTAATTTGCTGCTTCCGACTGTCCCAATAGAATCATCGGAAGAACTGACAGACATTGCAGTACTGACCTTAATCGCGGATGTAGCTTCTTCCAAGGAAGGTAGTAAAAAATAGATGTTGTGTTTTGAGTGAGTGACGTAGGTATTTGATGCTTGGTGAACAAGGATCAAATAATCTGTGATGGCGACGAGATGAGCGAATTCGGGTGGTGCACCCATCAGGGCACGAACAAGTTCCACTATCGCGTTGCCTGTGGTTGGATCTAGTAACGCCTCCAGATCTTCGTACATGAAGTACTCTTTGCAGAGAGTGAGGATCGTGTCAACAAATCCAATTCGGTTTAGTTGCGAAGCGTTAAATTCCCTCTGTGAATGCTGGTCTCTCAGCAAAAGGAGTAATGATTGGAGAAGTAAATTCAAAGTGTCAAACTTAGACCAAGTTCTCCAGGCTTCCAAGGCGCATTTGATTAGCACTGGGTCAGTAATGACAGCTTCGCAGTCTTGTGAAATCGAGTGGACTCCATTGCCGACGTCTTTGATCAATACAGAACTGTCACATGCAGCGTCGAGTATTGCCTTTAACATGTGTCTTCCAGCGTGACACCTTTGTGATTCTAAAACTCGTAGAAGCAGCGAAGGTGATCCTTCTAACTGATACTGATTCAGCAAAACCGAATCGCTTCGAGCAAGATTCAAAACAATCGAGAGCGCCAAAGCTTGTTCGACTTCAGTTGAGTTTAGTTCCACAACGCGGGCGAAAAGATAAAGGAAAATAGGAATCCCGCCAACTTGCCTAGCTGCTGGGACAAGTCCTCTGTATTGTTTGCACTCCAAATGTGCAGATACGATGGGGGAGATTGAAAGTGGTGGTTGCTGAGATACCCGATGCTCTGGAGCTGTTATAACTCGAAAAGCCGGTTGACCCGGAAAGAGGTTTCTCACAACTGCTCCGGGATTAGCCATTGCTTGTGGATACAAATGAAACATGTTTGGGCTTTGAGCTTCGTAGCAAAGAAGAAGATTATCCTGGAGTTCTCCAAGCTGCGCAATTGTCGCGTCCATCACAGCATCCCAGTCGATTTTTGTATCGGAGACTTTGGTTTCCACTGCATGTCTTAAATACGTTCCCCCGTAGGATTTTCTGCGACTCGTGTCGAATTTCCCACCCTCAAACTTTAATTCTCGAATACCGTTGAGGGCTCCAGAAGCAATAAGAGGTGCGAAGTTTGGTTTATCGTTTTGCAGAATACATTCTGCGAGGTTCGTGTGATTCGGACCCAGACTTGCGAGGTATAAAGCTCTTTCTCGAGTGAAAACTGGACACCGGAACATCATCAGACTCCCAAGATACCAGGCGCCGATACCACTGGGTCCAACTTGTCCTAGAAGTATACATGTGGTTCCTGGTTTTCTTACGAGCAAGCCATCAAAGGGTAACTGAGCGCTTACTTCTTTCCAGCCGTCGACCCATAAAACGACTTCGACGACAGCACTGTGTTTGTTGAGGACGGTATCTTTGAAATTTAAAGCTAGGTGATGCCATCGTCCAGAAGGGAGAAGACCGCTAATTGATGTCTCGGAAATCGTACGATTATTTTTATCATCGGGTCGTGTCAGTCTTAAAATCAGTTTGTCAGACCTGAGGTCGATCCAGAGTTCGAGTACGAGAGATTCAAAACCTACGGATATGAGATGAACTATTGATTTTGGTGCTGGTGGGTATGATGAATCTTCAACGACTTCTCTGCTCCAATTGTCGGTGAGAACTCCCCAGTCAGATAAGCTGTCGTTTTCTGAGTCGGGTAGGGAGCTGGAGTTGGGAATGTATCCTCTGTGGCCGACTGGAAGTCCTCTTTCTACTCTCAACCATAATGAGGCTGAACCTCCGTGCAGCCAGACTGGCCATGAAAGTTCTGGACCTACTGGTAGACATATTGCGTGAACAGACCACGGGCTACAAATCCTGGATGAAAGGTGTCGTTTGCGAAAGTTGTTGACTAGATTTTCTGCCTTCTCGATATTTTTACTCTCCTCTTTGTGAGTTTTTGTGAAGATTGCTGTGTCTGAGAGGACTGGGAATGAAAGAATGAAGTTTGGTTGAGGTTTTGTTAGGAGCACGAGGCGGAAAAGAGGGTCTAAGAGAGATGATAAGCAAGGTACTGGAAGTTTGAACAGGGAGAGATAGGACACTAATTCTGTTGAGGAAATCGATTGGGTAGCAAGAAGAGTGAAGACTTCCAAAACTGCGTGTCGAAGGTCTGAAAAAGAGGTGGGAAAAGGATTGTTCACCATTACCTATGCCTCTAAAGTTTTCTTTTAATCAACATACTTCATGAAAAAAAGCTGCCAGTTTGTATAGCTGAAATCAGGGGTATGCCACGCCACTCATTGTATCCTATAGACAGTTGGTTCCCAACTTGACTCAGCGGGCAAAATGTGAAACTGTGGCGCTGATTGCATTTCGGCAAATTTTTCATTTGAATTAGAATTTGAATTGCCTTCTTTTCATTTATATGACTTGAAACAGGGAATTGGAAAAAAAGGTTATTGTTTCTATTTAATGGCAGGGAGTTTCAGGAAAGAAATATAATTCCACTTGAAACAGGAAATTTTTTACATGGAACAGGAACTTTTTAAAATAATTATAATTTCGATTTAGAAGAGAGGAATTTAAAAAAATCTATCTTAATTTAAAATTCGTCGCAATTCGAAAGTTCTCTCTTCTTAATTTCCAATGAAAAAAATTTCTTCAAGTAGTCTTTAGAGTAGAAGTAGTATTTCGCAGAAGAAATATTTCTGAATTAAAACAGAAAACTTATTTACATTCTTCATTGTGAATTTATCCTTTTTTAGTTGAAAAATCAACTACTTGGGTAAATGGTTAACTCTATTGTTGAAAATAAATTTGTTTATTAAGGGTGCACTATTTTAATACAAAATTTACCTCTGGTTGAAAAGGTAACTATTTCGTTGAAAATCAATTAATCTTTTTTTGATGAAAGTTCGAGTATTCATTTGAACACTGATTTAAAAAAAATTTTACAATTTCTTTGAGAATTCATATACTTTGAGGAAAATTCGTCTTTTTTGTCGGAAATTGATTTTTATCGTTCAAAATTCAATTTTACCTGAAAACTTATCAGTCTGGTTGAAAATTAAATCTCATCAACTGAAAATTCAACAATTTGAATGAAAATTCACCTTTTGAATTGAAAATTCAATGGTTTTGTTGAAAATTCACAGATTTTATTGAAGAATTTATTTTTTGGTGGAAAATTATTTTTTCCTTCGAAAGTTAATTCTCTTGAATAAAAATTATTCTTTACGGTTAACAATTCGAGTTATACAGTTAAATATTTTTCATTTTAGTCACAACGACATCTGGTTGAAAACACTTATGTTTGGTTGAAACATTAATTTTTCAAATCAAATTGTTACTTATCCATTTCTGGTAAAAGATGATTATTTTTATATTTCAAAATTCGACCATTTTATTGAAAAACTGATTTTTTTGGTTGAAAATTAATATCTTCTCAAAATTTCAACTATCGCAGTTGAAAATTCGTCTTTCTGATTTGAAATTCAACTACTAAAATTGAAAATTGAACATTTTTTTGAAAATTTATTATTTTGTTCAAAAATGTAAGAACTTGTTTGGAAGTTAGTTTTTCTTTTGTTGAAAGTAAGTTTTCTTTTTTGTTACAAGCAATTTATTTTTCAAACGGGAAATTTAACTTGTTCAAATTGAAAATTTCATAGTTGTAGTTTAAAATTCATTTGTTTGGTTGAACATCAATTTTTTCCAGTATTCGAAATTTGGTTTCTGTTTGAAAATTCAACTCTTTCAGTTGAAGACTCTTTGTTTTAGTTGAAAACTCTCTTGTCTGGTTTTAAATCGGTTTTTCAAATTAAAAAAAGTACTGCTGATTCTTAGTTGAAAAAAATTATTTTTTCAGTTCGAAATTCAACTATTTTGTTGAACATTGTATTTTTTGGTAGAAAATTAATCTTTTTATTTGAGGATGTGCATATCTTCTCGTTTGAATATTTCCATCCATGGTTGAAAATTGAAGTGCTTCAGTTAATTTTTTATCATTTTAGTTGAAAATTCATCTGCCTGGTTTGAAATTTAACTGTTCCAGTTGAAGATTCATAATGCTGTTTGGAAATTCATCGCTTTGGCTGAAAAATCAGTTATCTTGTTTGAAATCAGTTTTTTTTTTTTGTTATCGTTGATCGATTTTTGTCAATTGTCAGTTGAATTGTTCCCATTTTTGCAAAGGAATGATATGCTTTTGTGGAAAGTTTTGGTATTCTTTTCAAAATTAATTAAAATGAACCTTCGGATTTTGCGACAAACATGAATATTTTACTTTTAGTCGACCAGGAAAATTGGGGAAATTGACCGAGGAAAATCAGGAAATGACCGGACATTCGAAATCGTACGAATTGCCAGCCTGATCCTGATCTGGGAATCTCGAAAAAACACGAAGATGAGGAAGAGATTGATTTTTTCATCGTTCTGAAAACTGTGTTCCTTTATGGCAAAAATAATAAAAAAGGGGAAATTTAGAAGTGAAACAGTTAATGAGTTCTGATAAAATTAGAAGATATCGTTCGATTCTTATTTGATATTCAAGTCAACAGTTGGGCGAAAGGCAATCAGCGCCGCAGTTTCACATTTCTCCCGCAGAGACGATTTGGGAACTATAATCATAATAATCGTGACAGCCTCCTGCTTAAACTGATTGATTTGTTTAGTTCAGAAACTAATTATCTTCTAGAGCAATTTATCTAACAAATATAATCTCAAACAATTCTGAATTTGAAGCTTCGGAAAATTCAAATGAAACATCATATATTGAACAATTTCAAACTCTAAGAGTCTATAATATTGTATAAAATTAAAGCCTTCAAAATTCTCTGAATGAATACCATTATAAATAGTACAATTTTGAAGTACACGGGAATCTCGAAGATATTCAGGTTCTGGGCTTGGCTATCAACAACCTTGGATCATCTTCGCGAGTGCTTCAACGTAAATAGTTAGGGCCGTATGAACTATTTCTAAGTGATTTCTGTCCGTTAACGCATTGGCGAAATTGCCCCCTTGAGTGCTGTCCGCTTTCAACGTGCAGAAGTTACTGAGATGACTATGTTCGGCATTCCAGTGTACGAGCTATGAAAATTGAACTTTAATTTCTACTTTGAGGTGTTCAAACACAAAAATATTCCAAATTAATCATTCTAAAAGCAGTTTTGTTCAAATTTAAGTCATTCGAAATTTAAAAGATTAAAGAAGAGGCGCTAAATATTGTTTAACTATTGAGGAATTTCTTTATTATTGTACAATTTTCAACAGTTTAAGTTTGAACCAGGCATGCTTCAACCCAAAATTGTAAAATATAAAGAGCTTTTATTTGAATAATCGCTCAAATATCAACAGGATTTAATTTCTAACATGCACAATTTTGAACGATTCGAGGGGCTACTCACTGAGAAATCTAGAAATCTTAATTCTCAAATGCGGCATTCTCTATAGAATTCGTAGTAAGTTCCAAAATTCCCTTAGGATTGCCAGCAGTGCCGAGATTTCGAAAACTTCTCGCGATCGAAACTCCCCTCGAGAAATCAGTCTTGGCAAAATTTGTTCCCTAGGAAATTTTGTTGGTTTCATGATGTCTTCACATCAAGTTCCTCCAAAGAATTCTCTTGAGATTCCTCAACGAGTAACCCCTTTGGAGCGATTTGAATTTTATTCAAAAACTGTGGAATTTTCCAGTTTGGAAATTTTTATGACTTGATAGCTTTCCATTCCAAATGAAACCATTACAAGATTGTAAGATTTAAAAAAATTGATTGAAAGATACAATTCTAAATTTATAATTTTACACATTACTAGTTTAGAATTGTCCATGTTATGGAGTATAAAACTAAAATTAGATATTATACCAATTTTAGGTTTCATGATTTCGAATTTTTCAACTGAAAATAATTCCATTTAAAAATTGTACAATTTCGTTTAGGTATTAAAACTTATATTTGTTGAATCATATGAGCTTTCTAATTGAAATGGTCCGATTCAAATCATTTTATTATAACATTATTCAATTGCGAATGTCCTCAAACAATTATGAAAATGATAAACTTTAAAAATGCTCTCATTTTTGATTCTGTAACTTTGAAACCAAAATTAATCAACACTTTTACCTCAAAGAACTATTTAAAACGCTTTTCTTAATAAATTATTCAATATTACAATTTCGAATCTAAGACTTGCATAATTACCAAATCTTTCGCCTTGTAATAAATTTGCAGAATCAAGTACTAAGGCTTCCGAATTGTAAATATCCCGTTTTTAATAATGGATTTAGATTATTGGCTTATTAAGGACCTAATCACAAAAATTTATAAAGCAAATGCTTTCAATTTGAGATAATTTATTGAATCTGGAAGAGTTTAATTAACAATCGTTGAATTTCGAATGCCATAGATTTAAAACTAATTTATTAAGTTCTGATCTAAAAACGATAAATTTTTAGCGTTATGGATTTAACATTCTTTGACTATTGCTGGCATATTTTGATTTAAAAGTATAGCATTTTTAATACTTGGAACAATTGAAGATTACATGCACTTCAAACTGTAAAATTTATTTTTCAAATCGTAGCTATTTCAGAGAATTTTAAGACTCACTCATCCAATCTCACATTATTTCATAAGTGTTATTCGAAGTTCGTAAGTATACATTTCTTATCCGACTCTCTTTTCAAAATTTCTCATTTATTTACATTACAAAATTCACACAATTTTAAATAATAAATAAGGGAAAAAACTAAAAGCATTGAAAATTGTACAACTTCATATCAAAATAACTATATCAGACACTATTTTTACGTAGCAGAAGTTGAATACGAAACAAAGATTTTGAAGTCTTTATACATTAGGAGGCTGTCAAGATTATTATGATTATAGTTCCCAACTTGAATCTGCGGAAGAAATGTGAAACCACGGCGCTGATCGCCTTTTGCCCAAATGTTCATTTGAATATCAAATACGAATCGAACGATATCTTCTGATTTTATCAGAATTAATTAACTGTTTCACTTCGAGATTTCCCCCATTTATTACTTCTGCCACGAAGGAAGACACTTTTTCGGAACGGTAAAAAAATAAATCTCTTTCTCATCTTTGTCTTTTTTCGGAATTCTCAGATCAGGATCAGGGTGGCAATTTGGCATACGATTTCAAATTTCTGGTCATTTCCCGATTTTCCTCGGTCAATTTTCCCAATTTTTCCCAAACGTTCTTTCTAAACATTCTTCAACACAAAAGATCAAACATTGCAAAATTAATTAATTTTGAAAAGAATACTAAAACTTTCCACAGTAGCATATAATTTCGTTACAAAGATTGGAACAATCCAACTGACGATTGACAAAAATCAATCAACGATAACAAAAAAAAACTGATTTCGAACGAGATAGCTGATTTTTCAGCCAAAGCTGGAACAGTTCCTTTTCAAACCAGGAAGATGAATTTTCAACTAAAATGATAAAAAACTAACTGAAGCTCTTCAATTTTCAACCATGGATGTGAATATCTAAACGGGAAGATGAATTTTCGAATTAAAAGATCAATTTGCTACCAAAAAATACAATGTTCAACAAAACAGTTGAATCTCGAACTGAAAAATTAATTTTTTTCAACCAAGAATGGAGCAGTAACTTTTCTAGTTTGAAAACCCGATTTAAAACCAAACAAGGGAGTTTTCAACTAAAAAATCTGCCCGCTTCACGGGCACATTCTCATCGCGCGCTTCGCGCGCAGCTCGCTTCGCTCGCAAGTATCAGCGCGCCTAGGGCGCGCGTCCG